>PVIY010002421.1:0-128230 GCA_004026745.1 Myrmecophaga tridactyla
GTGCATGGGGCTAGCCTCCTCTGAAAGTTCCCAGCCAGAGGGGAGAGAGGTCTTTAACCTCAGGTTACCGCACCAAGTGGAAAGGCCTGGAGTGGGATTAGGATGCTGGATGTGCAGCTGTGCAGGAAGGAAGGGGTGCTTCAAACTGATGGCAGCTGGGAAACTGCTTCTGCTATGGCTTGATTATTAACATTTGAGTTCCTACCTAGTTAATAAGTGAACATTTATCTCTGTGTTTCTTTACTGAATGTTTATTTATAAAGTGTCAGAAACAGGAATTATTCTGCAGACCTAGCAGACCACATCTGATCATCATCTGATCTGATCTGATCACTCGATGCATGCGAAGGCATGATTCTCTGAGATCTTTGCCCACAAAACTCTCTCGTGGCCCCCAGCCTTCTCCTTAATGCAAGGAGCCTAGAAGGAACAGTGGTCACAGAAGCCGGGTCTTACCCTAGCAATTTTCCTGATATACCCCTTGTATATTTATGCTCATCAACTCCACTTCACATCACTCGAACTCAATTAAATTAAATTAAATTAAATTTGGTTCATAACATTTCTGAGTATTTGACGGCCAGCACCCACACCGTGCTTCGTGGTCTCGGCAATTTCCCGCATGGCCACTGGGTGGCAGTGTGTCATGCGAAATGTCCCTTAGTGGGGCTGCTGAGCAGCTCTTCCCCAAGCCTGAGGCCCAGAGAAATTGCTGCTCCTTTCTTGGATTTGCTCGATGCACACTTCCAGATTGAGCCGAAGATTTGTATTGTACCCGTGTGTGTGAGTATATGTGCTTAATTACACTGAGGGATTAATTTCAGAAGGGTGAGGATGTGGTTACATGTGGACCTTTCCCCAGCTCTTGCCTGGGGCTCAGCCGGCGGGGGCAGAAGGAAGCCTCAGCCCAGCGGCAGGTTGCAGCTACTTGGAGCAAAAGGGAGCTGCACACATTTTGCTTCCTGGGCCCTGACGGCTGTGGTGCAGCAGTTCCCGCCAGCCTGCTGGGCCTCGAGGCTTGGTCGTAAAAGGCCGTGCAGCTTCCAGCTGCTTTGCCAGCACACTTGCAGTGGGGCGATGAGATGCCCTGTAGGAAGCGCCCCGAGGCCGCCATGCTGTGAGGAAGCCAAGTGCTGAGAGGAGGCCGCATCTAGGCGCTTTCCTCCGCTGTGCTGGTCCTTCCGTTTCCCCACCCCAGGGCCAGACACCTGAGTGAGAGAAACCCCAGATGATTGCAGCCCCCGCTGTGCAGTCTTCCCAGCTGGGGTACTAGCATGGCGCCCCAATTCCTGACCCACAGAATCAGTGAGCATAATTAAATGGTTATTGTTGTAAACTGCTAAGTTTTGGGGGGTAATCTGTTACCTAGTGATAGTTACTGGTACCTCAGCTAGTAGAATTTGCCACGGAATGTTTCCCACAATGCCTGGCATAGAGTATGTTGTCAAATGATGCCACTTAGTATACACGCTTTTTCATTCTCTCTCCAAAAGTCTTTATTTCCTTGGCACTGAGGACTCAACTAAGCAAGGCATGCTGAGTATCTTCATTTATTTCTGGTGTCTAGCACGTGAACTGATTGCCTCTGAGTGAGTTCCGGTGGCGTACATGCTTCCTGAGATCTGGCATCCAAAACCAAGGATTATAACAGTTGAAGTTCATGGAGTGGTTGCTATGTGCCAGGTCCTCTGCTAAACACATCGTTCTGTGAGGTGGTTACTCTTATTATTACCGTTTCACATTTAGATACCATTTTGTGCCCATGATATTGGCAATAAAATAAAATAATAAAATGAAATAGTCTGTTCCAGGAAAACCCTCATACAGTGCTAGTAAACATTTAATTATTTCAACCACCTCTGTTGCATATGTGCAACCCCCCTTATAATTTTTATTGTGGTGACATATACAATATAACATTTCCCATTTTAACCACTTTTTTTTTTTAAAAAGCACTTATGTGTATACAATTCAGAGGTGTTAATTACGTTCACAGTGCTGGCTACCATCACCCACCTCCACTACCAAAATTACCCATCAGCTGAAACAGCTGGTGCTTCCTTCTGTCAGGGACAAGTTAGTTCTTAGAATTCCCCTCCCAGAATCACCCCTTCCCACCCCACCCCCGCCAAGCCTTGCCCCTATAGCTCATAGCGAGGACCAGTGACCTGTCCGCATTAGGTCCTGGGACTGGCTACAGTCTGGGAGCTGAGCAGTTGCAACCCAAATCGAATTTGGTGGCAAGGAGAAAGGGGGAAATGGTGATGTGTAGGCAGCCAGCTGTACCTCCCTTTTCTCAAATCACCACATAATCTACCAGTTTCTGGTTTGTTTTTCTTCCCGGCACCACCCTTTCTAGCCTTCTGTCTAGCTGGCTCTTTCCTTACCCTGCTTCACAGCTTTCCCCCTCGAACTTCCCTTGACTGTTCTTCTTTGTTGGGTGTCTTTCCTGAATCCCATGTTTTCCTTTTTCTTGTTTTCTCTCCCTTTGCAGAAGCCCAAACCTTCATTAACTTCCTAAAAGATAGTGCATGGGAGTTACACGTGTGAGCCCTCTGTGTGCAAAAGTGTCCACAGTCTATCCTCACATCGATTTCTTTGCTGTAAAGTGCCAGGCTTTAAATAACTTCCTCCCAGAATTTTGGAGACATTACTCTATTATTTTCTTATTTTCGATGACTAGAAGTCCAGAACCATTGTGATTCCTGGTTCTTCAATGAAACCCTTACTTCTCAAAAGCTTTCTGGATCTGCTCTTTATCGCTGGCCTTCTAAAACTCCCCTGGCTGTGCTGAGGTGTTGGGCACTCAGGAAGCTCCCTCAGGCAGACTTCCATCCTGCAATCCTGGGAAAAGCTCTTGTTTCACGTCTTCCCTCCATATTCTCTGTGCTAAATTCCTGGAATTCCTGTTGGTTGCATGGTAGACTTCCTGAACTAACCCCGAGACTCCTAGGATTATTTATAAGAAATAAATAAGAAAATAATAGAGTAATGTCTCCAAAATTCTGGGAGGAAGTTATTTTAAGCCTGGCACCTTAAAGCAAATAAATCAATGTGAGGATAGACTGTGGACAATTGTCTAATTTTCATCTTTTTGTTTTTCTTTCTGCAAGCCTTTTGGCTTTTTTGCTCAAACTCTTAAGTTTTTTATTTGCTTTCACAGTTTTAGTATTTTAGGATTCTTTCTTGTTCTTTAATAAATCACCCCAATAGCAACTTATTTTATGTATAAAGTATCTTACCATTCTGAGATCATATTGTTTGAGATTTTCTTTTGCTTCTTGGATTTTCTCTTGTCTTTAGGTTCCTTTTCTTCTGTTTTGTTTTTAGTCTGCTTAACGTGTCCCTTGTTGGTGACTCTGCTCGTATGTGTGATGACTACGTGTTTTTCCATGCACGTTAGAGAGGCATGCACTGAGAGGTTGTTTGGAAGCTCTGAGTGCATTGCTGGGCTTGTTTCATAGGCTAACCTTTTGATGGGTGTGCTGGTTTGAAAGGATGTATGTCCCCTAGAAAAGCCATGTTTTAATCAAGATCCCATTTCATAAAGGCAGAATAATCCCTATTCAATACTGTATGTTTGAAACTGTAATCAGATCATCTCCCTGGAGATGTGATTTAATCAAGAGTGGTTATTAAGCTAGATTAGATGATGACGTGTCTCCACCCATTTGGGTGGGTCTTGATTGGTTTACTGGAGTCCTATAAAAGAGGAAACATTTTGGAGAATGGGAGATTTGGAGACAGCAGAGAATGCTGCAGCACCACGAAACAGAGTCCATAAGCCAACGACCTTTGGAGATGAAGAAGGAAAACGGCTCCTGGGCAGCTTCATGAAACTGGAAGCCAGGAGAGAAAGCTAGCAGATGATGCCATGTTCACCATGTGCCTTCTCACTTGAGAGAGAAACCCTGAACTTCATCAGCCTTCTTGAACCAAGGTATCTTTTAGAGCTGTAAACTAGCAACTTATTAAATTCCCCCCTTTAAAAGCCATTCTGTTTCTGATATATTGCATTCCAGTAGCTAGCAAACTAGAACAATGGGTTTTTGAGTTTGCTAGCTGCCAGAATGCAACATACCAGAAATGGAATGGCTTTTAAAAGGGGGAATTTAATAAGTTGCTTGTTTATAGTGCTAAGGCTGAGAAAATGTTCCAATTAAAGCAAGTCTATAAAAATGTCCAAATTAAGGCAACAAGAGGTTACTTTCACTCTAGAAAGGTACATGAAGTTCAGGGTTTCTCTCTCAACTGGAAAGGCACATGACAAACATGGTGACATCTGCTAGCTTTCTCTCCTGGTGTCTTGTTTCATGAAGCTCCCTGGGGGATCTATTCCCTTTTCATCTTCAAAAGTCTCTGGTTGCAGGGGGTCTGGCTGTTGTCATCCTTGTGACTCTGCTCTGTTGCTGTCCTGTTGTTCTGAAGCTTTCTCCAAAATGCTTCCTCTTTTAAAGGATTCCAGTAAACTAATCAAGACCCACCTGGAATGGATGGAGTCACATCTCCCTCTATTCAAAACTTCATACCCGGGCGGGCCATGGTGGCTCAGCAGGCAAGAATGCTCACCTGCCATGCCAGAGGACCCGGGTTTGATTCCCAGTGCCTGCCCGTGTAAAAAAAAAAACAAAGTTCATACCCATGATTGATCACATCTCTGTGGAGATAACCTAATTGAGTTTCCAACCTACATTATTGATAGGGATTAAGAGAAAAGGCTGCCTCCACAAGATTGGATTAGGATTCATTGTGGCTTTTTGAGGGCATATAAATCCTTTCAGGCGGGCACAATGGGACACCTAAAATGTCACAAAATGTAGGCTTTTATTCTTGGACCATTTCCAGTTTGGTCTTGAGAGGAGCTAACAGTAGGTCTCTGTAGTGTCTGGTTTCTGCCCCTTTAACTTATTCATATTTCTCAAAATGCCACGCTTTCTTAGGCCCCAGTTGCTTGTCTGTAATCAGATGGAATTGGGGAAGGTGACATCAAAGACTCTTTCTGTTCTACGGATTTTATAATATGATTCAGGGCAAAGATTATCAATAGATGAAAGCGTATTAAAGAAAATCAACTATGCTAAAATGTAAAAATTTTTTAAGCTGTCAGGAGGCAGGCTGCTAATATCCAATACAAATTTTGATATGACTCCATGGGAAATAGTTAGAAATAGACTTGGGAGGGCAGATTCAAGTAGGACTGATATTTGGTGGCTATGCCTTAATTAAATTTGCCTATGCCCTTGGGTTGCTGTTGGTTCTAGGTTTTGCATTCTACTTTGTGGGACTGAATTGCATACGTAAGCTGGACATGGCTAATTGAATGGGTCATAGAGGAGGCAGGAGTATTAGATTTTAATTTATAATAACTCATCCAAGACCCTGAGTCTTAGGTTGACAGATCCCCACTCAAAGGTCAGCATCCAGGAGGACTTCTAAAATTAGATTCTCATTTACTCCCAAGATAAAGCTGTGATCATCATTCCCTTGGGGCTGCATGAGGCTAAGGGCCTCTCCAAAGGCAGTAGGAAAAACATTTCTTGGAGATTTTTTTTTTCTATACAGGAATTTACGAGGCTCTGATGTATGTGTGTTTAAACTAAAACTAGTCAGTTTACCTTCTATTTGCTTACTTAGATTAAAGTTTTTGCAAAATTGGTGCCTTGCCCCTAGTTTTTTTATGTGCCTCTCATGTAACGTGTTTATCACACGTGAGAGTAAATGAATATATTGAGCTGCTGACATGCCCAGAGGATCTGCCTCCTTTTCATGCACCTCTAACCCATGTTGAAAATCTACAGGTCACCATCCAGGTTCAGCATGCTCTAGGCAGGCTGCATGTTGGAACTGGGGCTTGTTTAAAAGGTAAAGGAACATTCAACCCGGTTTGACTGAATTCCAGCGTCACAAAATACCCCGAGGAGTAACATTTCGGCCAGTGCTCCTTACTTCAGCAGCATGCTGGGCCCCGGCAGTCACCTCAGTCTCCCATTGCCTGAGTAGAGGTACAGAGCACCTGTCATAGTGCAGTCTCATATTACCTGAGTGGAGGTACAGCACACCTGTCGTAGTGTGGGCTCCTGTTGCCTGAGTAGAGACCCAGCGCACCTGTCATAGTGCAGTCTCATATTACCTGAGTGGAGGTACAGCACACCTGCCATAGAGTGGTCTCCTATTACCTGAGTACAGCACTCCTGTCATAGTGCAGTCTCTTGTTGCCTGAGTAGAGGTACAGCACACCTGTCATAGTGTGGTCTCGTATTGCCTGAGTAGAGGCCCAGCGCACCTGTCATGGAGTGGTCTCCCACTGTCTGAGTAGAGTACAGCACACCTGTCATAGAGCATTTACAGAGTGCAGGAGACAGTGCCGGCGGGGCATGCGCAGGGGAGAGTTCTTAGATTTTCCATATTGATTTTTGTTCTTTGTATGAGAAGAAATGAACATCCCTCCTCCTGGAAATATGTTCTCTGTACTGAGCCTGGTTAGCAAGTTAGTGTTTGCCAAGCAGGGGACCTTGGGTTTAGAGGATCTGGGCTCGGTACGGGCAGTGGGGGGTTGGGGCAGGGGCAGTCGCAGCCAGGGAGGGGCGCTGTGGAATCCCATGTGCAGAAGGAGGAAGCTTAGGCTGCCTTTTGTTTTGGCAAAGCTGATGAAAGACCAGCCTTAGTTGGGGAAACCTGTTTAAGGAAAGGATGTAGGGTGGGGGTGGGGTGGGCGGTGCATAGTAGCACAGACCTGGGGCCGGCTTTTTATGCTTGTGCTTTTTTAATCTTTAACACTTTTTTTATTATGAAATATATGTGCAGAAAAGTGATAAATTTCAAAGTATAGTTTAACAAGCAGGTATAGAGAAAATTTCAAAGTATGGTATAGGTTATAGTTCCACAATGTCAAGTATTTCCTTCTAGCTGCTCTAAGACACTAGACACTAATGAGAAATATGAATACAATGATCCAGTGGTCATATTCATTTGTTAGATTCTTGTCTTCTCTGTTGCAACCCTTCCCTGTCATTCGATCCTTCTCTCAATCTTCAGGAATATTTGGGTAATGACCATTCTAACTTCTTCATGTTGAAAAGGGGTGTCGGCATTATGGGGCGGGAGGATGCCACTGGTGGATGTTCTTGGAGAGATGGGTGCTTCTGGTTCCAGGACTTATCTGGCCTAGGAGCCATCTGGAAGTTTTAAGCTTCTGAAAAATAGGCTGAATGAGTGAAACTTTTATAGAGCCTCAGGTATAGCCCTGGGTATTCTTGAGGGTTTTCAGAAGTCCTGTTGGTTGGGGCTTGTATGCTTATGTTTTTAATAAAACCATTCCTTCATTCACCCATTCAACAAACACTTACCTAGTGGTGTAGACCCTGTCCTCAGCACTAAGGATGTGGGGCGCTGCCTTCAGGGAGTGTACAGGCCGGCAGAGGAAAGCATCCCAACCAGCTTCATGCAGCTGGGTGATGAGACTCTCCCTGGCTGCTACCACATGGGAAACAGTCTGGGTGATGATACAGTCCATGTATCATCTTGGTTCCCAGGGCTTAGCATAACAGCTGGCCTGCACTTTGAAGTCAGCCCTCCTTTTTAGGAGGGCTGACTTCATCATGTTTTCCTTTCGGGGGATCTACAGTGACTTCATGTGTCGCTTGCAGAACTCAAGATCAAAAACCCTGAGTTCTATGGCTCCTTAACTTCTATAAACTCTCATAGAGCGTCTTTGTTTCCCCTTTGTAACACTCGGCCCACTTTTAGATATTGCTTATTGTTTATTCTCCTTTCTCCTTAAGAGGCCCTAGACCCTGGAACAGAGCCTGGCACTTAGTAGGTGCTCAGTCTCTGTTTGTTGAATGAATAACTATGCTGAATTAAGGCTTCTTGAGATATGGTTGCTACCTCAAGGAACTTACAACTGGTAAATGTCTTATATGCTGCTTTCCATGGCTCTTCACTGATTTGCTGGGTAGTGGTTTCTCCAGCCAAACTGTAAACTCTTAGGAGGCAGGACTGGTCAGTTATAAGTCATCTGAGGAGCACTAGTCTGAGAACCCATGAGAATGAAAGCATATAATTTAAGCCAGAATTCAGCTGATGGATAGAAATTTGCAAAATAGAATGCACCCTGATAAAACAAAGTTCTTCGAAACTTCCTAAACAGTTACTTCAAGAGACAATAATCATCACAGTAAAGTTCAACTAAACTCTCCCAGTGCTGCGGTGCTGTTCTTGTGGATTCTGGGCTTACAATATAGAGTTCTGCATATATTGGGTTTAAAGAAGGCACTTAGCTTGCCAGGCAAGCACCATATACATTTAACTTTTTAGACCCTTGAGAAGCAGAGCAGGTAGACCCAATCTATGGCCACTTCCCATTTCAGCTTCCTGGGTCACTGCCTGAACTCTCAGTCCAGAGGTGACATGAAAAGTCCGGGCAGTGTTGCTGCCTCTGTCCATGGTTTATTGCCTCCACTAAAGAAAAAACGTGCCTGGGATGGGATCCTTTAGCGGGAGGTTCGAGAGAGGTGAGCCTCAGCCCCAGGGGAGGGCCACGTGTCATCTTATACCACCGTGAGCCAGATGCAGGAAGCTCTTTGAGCGAAAACTCGTTAGCCCGGGAGTGGGATTCTCCTGGGGTGTTTTCAGGTGTGTAATAGCCCCTGCAGTGCCCTCGCCCCTGCCACCTGTGAGCCGGCAGTTTGACTTTCTCTTCTGCATTTTAGGCAATGGCTTCAAGGAAGGGAAGAGGGCACAGTTCACGGGAAAAAATGAGCCCAAAGGAGAATGTGCCAATTACGGCACCTGTCAGTGTTCAACAACAGATAAAATTAATTCAGAAACCCAAACAGTCTGCAGAAAACCGAACACAATTATCTAAGAAATTAAGTTATACCGTTGCCATGACCTTTAATCAATCATCCAACCGTTAATGTTAATTTTGTGATCTAAAAATCATAGTTCTATTTGCATTTTAATGGCTGCTAAATGAGTGTCATCAGGAAGAAATAATGGCAGGGTGGCCTTTTGCTACAAATTCTTCCTTCCTAATGGTGATGCACAAAGCGAGGGAACGGTGTTTGGAAAAGGTTTTGTTTCGTCTTCTAGCAGATGTATGGAGCTGCCCTTCTCAGATGAAAAAACAAGCAATTCCCCACAAATACCACCACCTGTTGTTATAAATAAATCCAAGCTGTAAAATGGAGCCGAGGCTTAATGGCAAAATCATTACCTGCAGCCTACCCCCCTCCCGCCAACCCATCCTAATAGCCTCTTAACAACTTGTTTCTCAGTCGTGGACCTTTTTAAGCTTTCGACTGGCCATCAGGCCTCATCCCTAACCAGGAGAGATGGCCTGCGGGTTTGTGGCTAAAAATAAAAAGTTACCAACCTCGAGGAGAATGATCCCATGTCCATTTGCATGGTTTTAGCGGCTAGAAACTGGCTACATGCCACCCCATATTTCGGGTTCCCTTTAAATCTTAATCCAGACTTCCAGTGGCATATTGCGCGGCTAATGGACCCAACCTTCAAGTGGGAGCATAAAATCCTAATTAAATCGGGGCACCATGAGGTTATTGGCAGGCTGTTTATAATTCGGCTGAATCTCACTTCTGTAAGCAGTTATAGGAAAATTATAAGCATCAGAATTGGAGTGTTGTATCCTTTAATTATCCTCTTAGCCATCTCCTAACCCTTTTAGCCTATAGGCTGTATCCCTCCATCTATAAATATGGATTGTTTAGCAGGCCCAGCAGAATATTATACTTAATAAGAATATGTAAAGGCCTGAAACTCAGCCTCTTTCCTTAAATCTCCTGGGAGAATGTCTATATGAATTATTTTTCCTGATGAAAGAGATCATGAAATTATCAGTTTGGAAAAAAAAGAGTAAAAAAATATCAGCATCAGAGTTTTTCGGAGTACAGGAAATTCAAATAGGGAAGGGAGGAGAACACATCAGTGATGAATGCCAACTGATTTTTTCTTAAAAGGAAAGGTGAGTGGGGTGGGGGGTGGGGAACCAATGGGGGTGGGGGTGCAAGCCATTCCTGCAAAGATTGCAAAACCCCATTTCATAAAAGATTTATTAGCAGTGACAGAGAGGGCTTGTTGAGTGGAACTCTGATAAATGCCTTGCCTTTTTTTTGCTGCTTTAAAATTATGGGTTCTGTCCATAAAGTACTGATTAATTTATATTCATTCAATGACAAACCCTCCTTTTCTCCCCCAAGCAAAGATTGTAAGCATTTTACTTCAACAAATAAAGAACTCTGGGTGGGATGCATACTAATTCATTTAGCACTGGAACTCGCACTACAATTTATGCAGCTAATCACAGCAAAGCAGGAAAGAATCTTTTCTTTCACTGTGACAAGACCTGCCTACCTTTCAGCACTCTTTCCCTAAGGTATTATTAATCTCTAAACTTCACCAAATTGAAGACTTATCTAAGACCCTTTAAAATCGAGTGGCGTCATATGAAGCAACTCCCAAGAGAGAAGTTTCTTTGCTTCAAAAAAGACAGACTCTAGTGATTGGTGTCTCTTCTTGTTTAAAGGATGTTGAAAAAATAACTTGTATCTGTTCTAAATGTCAAGAGGAAATTTTTTTTTGGCATGGGCAGGCTCCGGGAATTGAACCTAGGTCTCCGAATGGCAGGTGAGAACTCTGCCACTGAGCCACCATTGCCTGCCCTTGGCTTGTTTTTAAACACAGTATTTTATTTTGGGATATTGTGTGGTTCAGGCTGAGAAAAATGGCAGGAACCCCCTACTTCAGAAGGGGGTTCATGACAAGTTACCTCTGTGCACCTGTTTGTGGTTTGGCACAATTTTTCAATTTTAATGAACTTTTGAAGTGATAGGAGTAATTTGTTCCTATTTAAAATATTGGAAAACATGGAGAAGTACTAGCAAAAGAATTATTTCACAACCTAGCCCTGTGCTAGACATTGTTCTGGGTAAGTAAGATGTTTTCCTTGACAGATGGTCTTCTGATTCAGGTTGATGAAACACTAGACTGAAATCTCCTTGAGGGCAGGTACCACGTCTGTCTTGTTTACTTCTGTGCATCTCAGCCCATGGCCCAGTGCTTGGCACGTTGGAGATGCTCACTAAATACGTGTTGAAGGAATGAAGTTGTAAACAAATAGAACAATCAGTAAACAGCAATGTATGTGCAAACTTGAATTATTTTGCATAATTATTTTGAATTATTCTAACTGAGAGGCTGTGAGAGACTGAGCAGCAATCTAGAATGATGAGTAACTTCTAAGTAGTTTTTTTAAGGGTCTAGTTTAGAAACGTAGAGAATGACCAGACATCAAGGAGTGGGCTGGGGTGTGCTACAGGGGAGGCTCCTTTCCATCAAAAATAAGGCTGACTTTTTAAATGCTTCTGTGGGCCAACTCTGGAACTAAGGCTACTTTCCTCTTTCAATTCTTATAACAACTCTGGAGATATTTTATAGTTTTTCTCAGGAAGGTATTGTACAAGACCACGTAGTTATAAAGTGGTGGGACCGGGGTTTGAACTCTCCTTGGTGTGACTCCATTGCAGATGCTCAGAACTGTTCTGATTTACTGCTTGGAGTCTAAGTTATGCAGTGATGGGCACATCAGGACTGGCATGTAGGGATGGGAGTTTCAAAGATCCTCCACAAAGAGCTGAGTTCAGGGGAGGAGCAAGTGGGATTTGAACTTCTTTATCCAGGGTCTGCTTAGGATCCAAGGCTTGGAAAACATGCTGGACTGATGCTCACACAGATGTGAAGAGGCTGAATTCCTATCAAGCTGGCAGTGGGCGGTGGAAAGCCAGGGAGTATGGTCAGAGCTGGTGACTCGTATCCAGGCACAGGGACACAGTGTTCGGAGCTGGGACCTAGGAAGGTTGGGTTTCTGCGGTTAAAAACTTCCTATGTGGGACTGGGGACTCAGCCACTGCTGGGAACAGAATGAATCATGACTGGTTCCACAAAGCACCCTATTTACAGAGGGGTCGTCCTTTGCATTTCATTTGGGAACAGCCAGTACCAAGAATAGGACCAAAAAGGAATTGTCTTAATTTCCAGAGTTGGGAGACGTGATTCCGTGACGGGCAGACCACCCTGTGTTTCTATGACCTCAGGAAATAGTCACCCTCGGAGAATAGGGTTCATTTTTGTTAATCAGTATGTTGATTATTGATTTCTATTTCCAGCTTTCTCCTTTAATAATAATTTCCAGCTTTCTCCTTTAATAATAATGATGATAACTAGGATTGTGCCTCTAATATATTCCAGAAACGGTGTATCCCGGATCTCATTTAATTCTCACAACAAACCTTAGTAGTAAGCACTGTTCTCCTCACTTCTCTTTACAGATAAATGGAAAGGAAGGTTTGGAAGGTTTAAGAAATTTTGCAAGGTCACACATCTTGGGAGTATAGAGCCAGGGCTGAATGTCTGGATGGATGTACCTGGACAGCTGGGCAGGTTGTTAAAATCCTACAAGTTTTCTCTACGAGTAAATAGTCCCCGCAAGCCTGTCTGGGTATCCCCACACTCATGAGACTCCTCACCCCCCAACCCTAGAGCCCCATGATCAATCAACTAAAGTGTCTTAGTTTTCTAGTGCTGCTGTAACAAAGTGACATGGACTAAGTGGCTTAAAAGACAGAAGTGTACTGTCTCATAGACTTCTGGAGTCTAGAAGTCATATCAAGGTGATGGTAAGGCTATGCTTTCCCCTTAAAAGGGAGAATCAATTCTCTTTTGGTTTGCTAAAGATGACGAAATGCAATATACCAGAAATGGGTTGGCTTTTACAGTGGGGATTTATTAGCTTACAATGTACAGTTCTGAGGCTGTGAAAATATCCAGATCAAGGTGTCTACAAGATTCCTTCTCCCTGCGATCCTCAGCTCCTCTGTCACGTGGCCAGGACACATGGTGACGTCTCTTGGTCTCTACCTTCTGTCCCAGATTTCCTCCTTCCTTCTGGCTTTGGTGGCTTCCGCTCAGCGCTTCTCTGGGGGCTTTTTCTGTGTCTACTCTCTGACTTTGATCCTATTATAAGGAACTCCAGTAAGAGGATTAAGACTCATCTGAATGAGGTCGGTCACATCTCAATTTAAGGTCCTACTCACCAAAGATCCTACTTGCAATGGGTCTACACCCACAGGAATGGATTAGCTTTAAGAAATGATCTTTTCTGGGGGTATATACAGCTTCAAACCATCACAGGTCCCATACCTCTCTCCTGGGTTCTGGTGGGTGGCTGGTAAGCTGTGGGATTTCTTGGCTTGTGGTGGCAGAATTCAATCTCTACCTCTGTTACATGGTTGGTTCTCTCTGTCTCTGTGTCCACATTGTCTCTCTTTAAAGGACACGAGGTCTGAAGAACCTGAATATGTCTTTTGGGGGGACACAACTCAATCCATAACAGGTCAGTTTGGCAGGTGGTCTGCAGGCCAGCATGAGCTCTGATTAGGTAGTCCCTCTGCTGAACCTGGTGTACAGACTTTGAACATCACACCTGGGTGGAGGCAGTTTTCAAGCCGTGCATGACACCTGGCTGGTGAGGGTTCTCCATGCCTGCTATTCTGTGTGAGAATGCACTATTCCCCATGGGGGCTCAGATACTCAGTTTCCTGCTTGGTGTTCTTTTACCACAAGCAGCTGCAGGGAAGGACTGAATGCCTGTTTGGTCAGGAACCCAACTTCATTTCTCAACTTTTTGGGCTTTGCCTTTTGTAAATGTGCTGGTCCTTTTAAAACCCATGCATATTTCCTGCCATTGCTTCCTCTGGGGCAGGTGGTGAGAGAATGGGGGGCAAGTAATGAACTCCAAGAATGATGAGGTATTTCAGTGAAGTGGAATGAAAAGAACGGGGATCCAAAGGTAGCTGACTTAGGTTTGAGTGTTAGTGCCATCAGTTATTATCCATGTGACGTTGCTTAGGCTACCAAATCTCTTTGAGTCTCTTCAATTACAAAATGGAGGCAATTATACCCTCCCCTCTAGACCCTTACCCTCCATTTAAGTCTTTACCCCAGAGTGAGCAAGACATACATTAATATCTTAATAGATAGCATCCACTACACAATTTAGTTGTCTAGCCTTGAAGGGATTGAAAAACTGGCAGAGTGGGTTATTAATAGTTTCTACGATACAATCCTTGCCAAATGCTATTTCCTCTGCCTCCAAAGAGCAAATGTGGGTTTTCTGTCTTATTTGTTGTGAGGGATTTGTTTCTTGAGCTCATCTTTTAGAACTGTCTAGAACTTTTCCAATGTAGTGATTCTGAAATGACATTTCCAAAACTAGCCAAAGACGGTTCTCTGCTGCCCCCAGCCTCACCTCGTCTCCCATAAAAGCACACCCGGGTGTCATCACATTTACCAAGAAAGACACAAGTAAATCCTACTGTAGAGAAACAGCCCACAAAATCAACCGTAGGTGAGTAGACTGCCTTTAAATACACTCTCTAAAGGGCATGCTCTTTAAAGGGGGAAACCAGTGGGGAATGGATTTGGAGATAATTTGTGTGTTGCAGTCGTAGCCTGATAAGGCACTAAAAAGCTCAATTTTATGATTGTAGAAATGCAGTTTGCCCATTTTCAGTGGCATAAGCAAAGTAACTTATTGAAACAAGATAAAAAGCTCAAGTTGTAAGTAATAAAAACTAATAGGTATTATAGTAACCAATACATTTTTTCTTTTTGTCCGTTACCCACCCTGTGAGATAGACATTACTGTTCCTACTTTACAGATGAGGAAATTAAGGCTCACAGAGGTTAATGGACGTACCCCAGTTCCCATAGCTAAGAGTAGGAGCAATACTTCTCAGTCCCCTGGGACATTTAGCAATGTCTGGAGAGACTGTGGTGGTCAAAACGGGGGGCGGGGAAGGGGGGTGTAGGTGAGGGAAGATGCTAAACATCCAACAGTGCACAAGAGAACCCCCCACAACCTGGGGCCCCTTCTACATTGTTGCAGGAAGTCACAATGAAGCCAGGTTTTCCCGTCCCTAGTTCCATGCTTGTTTCTCTGCAAGTCTTTAAAGGTAATATGCAGTAGAAGTGCTGTCATCGACCTCAAGTTTCTCTAGGCCAATGTTCCCCTATCCCCTTGATATCTGCTAGTTTTTTTTTATTAATTAAAAAAATTAACAACAAACAAACAAAACAATAAGATATCATTCCATTCTACATATATAATCAGTAATTCTTAATATCATCACATAGTTGCATATTCATCATTTCTTAGAACAGTTGCATCGATTTAGAAAAAGAAATAAAAAGACAACAGAAAAAGAAATAAAACGATAATAGAGAAAAAAAGTTATACATACCATACCCCTTACCCCTTACTTTCATTTACCACTAGCATTTCAGACAAAATTTATTTTAACTTTTATTCCCCCTATTATTTATTTTTATTCCATATGTTCTACTCTTTTGTTGATATGGTAGATAAAAGGAGCATCAGACACAGAGTCACATTGTGAAAGATATCTGCTGGTTTTTGCTGGCCTCATTTTGATTGGCCATTCCACTGGGTTTCTCCTGCAGAACAGGTTGTTAGAATAAAACTCCTGCATAGTGCATGGCCAAATTTGGCAGCGCCTTATCTGTTGATGGTAAAGGAAGAGTCTCCTTTCCAGGTAGCAAAGGGGATATGTTGAGGAGGAAATAAACTGGGGATTTTAAAAAAGGTTCTCCTTTTGCCAAGTCATCTAAATTGTAATAATACCACATCCTGTGTATATAGTGCTTTCTATTCTTTCAACAGATAACTATTGAGGAGAAACTAAGCACCAGGTTCTGTTCTAGTTTTGAACATACAATATGACAGAAACAAAGATGATGGCCTCTTGGAGTTTACATACTAGGTGTGGGAATGCAGATAATAAAGAAGCAAGTAAGTGTGTAATATGCTGGAGAAAAAGAAGTGCTAGGGACGGCTAAGTACAGGTTAAGGATGAAATGGGATGTGGGTTTGGGGGATGCTGCCATTTCACATGGGCAGACAGCTGAGGTGGTATTTTTGCAGAGGTCTGCAGGCTAGGAGGGAGGGGGGCACATGGACACCGAGGGGAAGAGAGTTCCAGGTAGAGAGAGTCGTACCTACTCTGGAATTGATGTGTGCTTGACAAGCTCAGGGAACAGCAAGGAAGCCAGTGTGGCTGGAGCCGGGTGAGGGAGGGGGAGAGTGGGACAGGAAGGGGGTCACAGACAGACCAGTAGGGGACCGTGTGAGCCACCGAAGAGCTTTTGGCTTAACTCTGATTGAGTTAGGAGCCACCAAAGTTTTGAGCAGAGGGAACGACTTGATCAGATAAATAATTTTAAATGCTCACTCAGGCTACAGCGTTGAGAGTCAACTAGAGGGGGTTGAGGTTGGAAGCTAGGAGACCAGTTCAAAGGCTGTTGCATTAGTTCTGAAGACAGACAATGGTGGTTGGAACCAGAGGGGTAGCTTTGGAGGTGGTGAAGTCAATAAGATTCTAGGTATATTTTGAAGTTTGAGGATTTGCATCATATGTGGGGTATGAGAGAAAGACAGGAAAAAGAGTTGGCAGACAGGGTTATGGCCTGAGGAACCTGCCCGTTTGAGATGGAGAAGCTGTGGGAGAAGCAGGTTTGAGATGAAAAGCCAGGGGTTCTGTTTCGAACATGTTAAGTTGTTAAGGTGCTTTGGGACATGGCAGCGGACACATCGAGTTAGAGCATGCTGTATAGTGTATGATATATCCGATCTTATCTCTCTGGACCTAAGACCAGTGTTCAATCACATGTTCATGAAAATAATGTGATGGAACTGGGATGAAGTCACACTTATCTGACTTTATGTTCAATGTCCTCCTACTGATGGAGAATTCTCTAGATAAATCAGAGCATAGAAAGAAGTCTCCACTAGTGGCAGTTCCTAAAAACTGCCTTTAAACCATGCTTTTAAATGATCCTCCCTAGTAGGTAAGGGATGGTCACACTGAAACAGACAAATAGATCACATCTAAATAAGATGGCTTCTTGGTGCAGCCCTTGGACTTATCAAGACCATGGAAAGAGCAGACTGGAAAAGTCCAAGTAAACCAGACTCTAGCTACTTCAAGCATCACTCCTTTCAGAAACCTTTATTTTTTTCTTTTAGGCATCTGTATAGTTAAGAAAAATGAAATCCTTAGGCATCTGTATAGTTAAGAAAAATGAAATCTTACTCTATGCACTAGCTTGGTTTATTTGTGCCCAACCCTTAATCTTTTTCCTCAATGTTTTATTATGAAAAGTTTCAAACATATAGAAAAGTTGAAAGTGTTGTTCAGTGAAAACCCATTCCTACCTCCTAGTTTCTACAATTAATATTTTCCTATATTTAACTTTTTCACTTATTTGTCTACCCATCTTTCTATCCATCCATCAATCAATGTTACCTTTTCTGAGGAATTTCATGGTAAGTTGCAGGCCTCATACACTTCATCCCTAAACATGGCAGCATATACATCCTTGACCAAGTTCCTTACGGAACCCTTTCATTTTTTACACGTGTGGGCATTTGGTTTTAGGTGACTGTCTTGGGAAGAGCATACAGCTGGATTTCGATTCTGAATGCAATCTAAGAATGCACGTCTTTGTAAGAGGAGCCTCGCCCCTCTGCCTTGATGCTGAGTGTGGAGCTCAGGCCCTTATTTCTGTGACCTTGTTTATGTCTTTTGTGCTACATACTTCCCTGACATTTCCCTTTTTTTTTTTCTTTTAGAGTCTTTGGTCATCTATTGAAATTTGCTTTGTTTTTTTTTTTCCTCTAGTGAACATATTCTATTTTTTTCAACTCATGGTTGTCTTTGAATTAAAGCAAACGTTGAGTCTCAATTTCTCTACTCACGTCAAGTATGAAATAGCATCTCCCGTGTCTTCCCTTGTGAGATGAATCAATTTAAGCTCCTTTGATTTCCTAGACTGCTGAACCATATCAAGGTTTTGGTCCAAGGATCAGACTCAGGGTACATCAGGCTGGAAGGATTTTAAAGAACATGGGATCCAACACTCTCATTTTACAAGAAGAAGAAACTGGGGTCCAGAGAGGGAAGATGCTTTTCTCCTTCTCAAAAGCCTCAGCTTCTGAATGGAAGAATCAGAGGGCTAGTGGGCAGCGGGTCCACCCTTCACCTTCACCTTGGACAACATTCGAGCAACACTTAGTGCTCCCACCTGGAAGAGAAGACATGCTAGCTTGAAAGCCTTAAAAAACTTGGATTTCTCAATTCATGGTAGAAGTTTAAAAGCTTTACAGGAAATTCTTCCATCTCTATAATAAATTTTTTTTTAGCCTAAGTTCTATTAATCCTTATGTCCATAACAGAAAGCCTTTTGCTTAATAATATTCCCTCAAATATTTGAAGACTATTCTTAAGTCTCTCCATAGACTCTTTTTCTTTAGGATAAATAATCTAAATTCCTTAAATTTTTCTCAGAAATTCTGCTTCCATTATTCTATTAATCTTTATAGCTTTTCATGAGCTTTCCTCAAATTTTCTAGCTTGCTTATAAATTGTGAATCCAGGAAAGGACAAAGCACTGAGACCCCGATTATATAGTTCACACCAGGCTGTGAGTTCCTTGAAGGCAAGGACCATTCCTTTTTCAGCTTTGGACCCCTAGATGAAGGACCTGCATTTTTTTTCTGAAAAGGGCTAGATAATAAATATTTTAGACTTGGCAGGCCAAGAGGTAATGTCCTCAACATTTTGAGCAACTGTTCTCTCTGAAAGGCAAATACTCTTTTCACATTTAATGTTTAAAAAGGTATACGGCAGTCTTAGCTCAAGGGCTGTTACTAAACAGGTAGTAGGCCAGATTTGGTCCACAGGCTATAGTTTTTCCACTTCTGCCCTAGGTCCAGAGCCCTACACATAGAAGGCAGTCAGTAGAATGTGTTGGATAAAAGAATGTGTGAATCTATGAGGGTTATCTCATAGTTTCTGTCTTCTATATTCTTGTTTAGCACTTCTGTTACATGGCTGACTTGAGGGACTTGTCCACTAAGATCGCCAGATCTTCCTCTCATGGCTAGCAGTTTCACATGTGGTTTGTACTGTAGCGCGAAAACCAGGAACGAGGCCGCAGGCCTCTGGGAACGTTTTGCGAAGTTAGAACAGGCTGAGACTAAGGATCTGTAGTTTCAGGAAGCAGGTTTTATTTGCTATGGCTATAGGGCTCAGCCGAGTAGCCTCTGAAAGTCTGAGCCCCGAACAAAAGGCAACCTTAGCTTTTATAGACTCTTTGACATGTTAAAGACAAGGTAAACAATTGGCTGATTTAAGTCGAGAATGGCTCAGAGCTGAACCGTTGAGGGGCCCTCACCCCAGGAATGTCTTCTCTTGCCTACGTGCATCTTCACCAGTTCCTGAAGGCTAGGGGAGGGGGTTTCTATCCCAGGAAATGTGCCTTATCTCGCTTGCCTGCGAGGAGAGGGGGTTTGGGGATTTTCCACAGAGAGCACAGCTAAACCAGAAAGAGGGGAAGGCCTGCCTGCTACAGTACCTGGGTGGTTTTATTGTTCCTCCCTTAAATCAAGATGCAGGAGGGGCTCTCTATTAACCTTCATTTGCTGGGTGGTTTTGCATCTCACCTTTGACTTAGTGAGGCCATTTTGAACTTCCTGTTTTCCAGTATGTCCAGCAGCAACCCTAGTTAGAGATCATCTGTGACCATAACAAGCAAGTCCAGGCAATTGACAAAACCAGAAATGCTGGGACCGGTTCAGCTGGCTCAGCCAAGCAGTGTTTCTGTTCTCCTGGCTTCTGCCTGCCCTGCAGGACTTGGGAAGCTCATTCCTACTTATCGTTCTGGGTAGACTGGACAGAATCAGACAGGCTCGCAGAGAAGTTTGGCACTAATAGTAAAAGAAAGAACCCTTCCCTTGTTTCTCCTTAGTTTTTCGGCCTGTAGAGAACACTTGTCACAGCCTGAGGGAGTGTGGAGTTCTGTATTAGTTAGACAAATTTCCATCTAACTGCTGAATTTGGATGAAGCATTCTTGAGCAGCACAGATACATAGCATCAGGGGGAGCCAACTGCTTTACAAAATGCCTGGAGGCTGATTCCGAGACTCAGCTCATCTTTCATGCCAACTTCTCTGTCCCAACCTCAGTGTCAGATGAATTGGTCTCTAGGTCCACAAATGCCTTTCTGATTGAAAGCCCCTATTTATCTGCAGTGACGTTGTATAGGTACGTGTTGTCCCTTTCGACCGGGGTCCGGGGCAACTGCCTCTAAACTGCTAGTGGGTCAACTGAGCCATGGCTCTTTGGTCCTCAGCATCCTGCCTTGGTACACGGAGGTGGAATTCGATTTAGCCAGATGTGATGTCCATGCTAATGGGAAACAAGGGGAGGGAGTGCTCCTTTCCTCTAAGCTCCTGACTAGCTATTAGGTGGTTAAAACTTTCAATCGTGTGAAGCTTTACACTGGTCCCTTAGGGGTGAACTGCATTGCTGAGAGCCGGATACATTTAGTCTTCTCTTCCCCTCCCTTTCCCTCTCCTCCCCTCTGTGCTGCTGAAATTGCTGTGATTGCCACTGTTTAAGATGTCCAGGAAAGCGCCATTTATTTTCAATGACTTCCTTCTTAACCAGCTGGGGGAAGTTGCAAAATAGCCAACCCAGTGGTGGATCCATCTTTAATGTTTCTTTCAAATGTTGAAGTAAAGAAAATGATGACAATTTTAAGGCTCTATTAGGTGGAAATGATCTACGAGGGCTGGCGGACAGCTGAAGGTCACAAATCAGGCGGCTGCCCCTGGCGCAGTGATTCAGAAGTGGGGCAGGCAACCGGAAGTGTGGTTCTGGTTTTATGAGCGTTCTAGTTTGGGGAATCGATCAACCTGTGCCTGGGATTTACTGTAATGAGTCTCTTCACCCCTCTCATAAAACAAACTAATGTCTGATTAAAGCTGGCTGGCCTTCCTTAGATACGGAAATTAATTCGTTTTGAATTTAGAGGAAAAACATCACGCCATTGTCTGGCTTAACTGATAAATAGCCTCATTTGCATGTGGGGAATATGCTTATTCCCTACCTGGCTAAAAGAACAATGGCAGTGACATTGAATTTGCATATTTTCTATCATTAATGTTTGGAGAGCTCCTTTCAAGGTGTTTTAGATTCTGGATATACTTTATCCATTTCTATTTTTGTCAGAGAGCCTTCACCAGGTGTATCCATCAGCTTGGGCTCAGTCATGCTGGGTGGTGAAACCACTTCAGAATCTCAGTGGCTTGAAACAATCCAAATTGATTTCATTTTCCTGCCCCGTGTCTACTGTGGTCCAGCATGGGCTTTGTTCCACCATCTAGAGCAGGGGTCCATGCATTTTTTTTGAAGGGCCAGCGAGTAAATATTTTAGGTTGTGTAGACCATGAGGTCTTTGTTGCAACTACTCAACTCTACATTTGTAGCCTGAAAATAGCCCCCAGATGACATAAATGAATGGACATGGCTGTGTCCCAATAAAACTTTATTTATAAAAACATGTGGCAAGCTGGGGTTTGGTGAGAGCTGTAGTTTGTGGACCCTTTTCTTCAAAAAGCATTCATAAACTGCAGTCTTCATGCTTTCTGACTCAGTTGCTTTGATGGGAGCTAGACAAATCCAGGAGATGAACTTCTCCTGCTTGTCAGGATCTAATGTCCGAGGGCATGCTAAGTATTCCATATCTGACATTTTCCCTTAGGCCATTAAGGACCTGTTTGAGTCCCTAAAGTTTGCGATTAAATTCATTCATCCAATTCGTTCTCAGTCATTTAGATTTCCACTTGGGCTTCTGAATACACTTAGTGAGCACACTCTCCCTTGGCGTGTGTGTGTGTGTGTGTGTGTGTGTGTGTGTGTGCTTTCCTTTTTCCTTTATAACCTAGAATTCCAGGGCCCTCTCACCCTTCACTGGAACGAGATTGGGCATCAGTCTTGCCAACTGTCCTGGGCGTGGGTGACCCCTCTCTTGTCCCAGGTGAGACACCGAGACAGCATTTCCCACTACATGGGGCTGATAGAACCTCCCCCCACCTTTTTTAAAAAAAATCATCCATTTCGTTATCTTCAAGCTTCACAAATTAGAAAAAAGACTTCACTTCATCCAGGAGAGGGCACTATGTGCCAAGCCTAGAATAGTCATTCCCTCCGGTAGAGGCACAGATTTAAGGCTTAATGAAATCCATAATCAAACGCAGTATCTATAGCACCTATCATAAAACATAAACCAAACCACCATACCAGGAATGTACTCCATAAAAAGAGAAGAAATGCAAGTAATTAACAACCTGTACATTCCACAAGGTACAAACTGCCTTGTTAAATCAACCAAACATTTTTAGTGGGTGCTCCTCTTCTTTGCTTACAATCTCAGTCTCTTTGAACCAAAGCCTGCCCCGGTGTTGGTTGGGACCTCTGGGGCTGAGCAAACAGGAGAGACAGGATGGTCAGAGCCTGGTGAAAACAGAATAATCTGCCTCTTTCATGCAGCTTCTCCCATTGGAAAATGAGTAATGCTTCAAAGAAATAATGCAAAAAGTGGGAAGAAAATAGAACTAAATACAATGCTTCTCTGAATGCCAAAGTGGAAGGTGCTGGCATTTCATAATATGGGACAATTCTGAATACATAACTTGGTGGTTATAAACTTTTTTTCGCAACTCTCAGTTCATCTATAACTAAGCACCTATCTTTCTGTGGTGTGTTCTTAAGGGAATCATCCCAGCTCCGTCTTTTTTTTTTTCCCTATAAATTTCTACTTAGGAGCTATATTTTCTCTCTGGATGCTGACTGTGACCATCATATTGCTAACATACTCTGCCTCAGTTTTCTTGTCTATAAAACAGGCATAATTATAGCGCCTATATCAGAGGATGTTGTGAAGATTTCTATTATGCTGCATTCTTTTGTTGTCTCTTCTCACAAGTATGCAGACTATTTTAATCTTCCCTGCACACTTTTTCATATCGCTGCCATGCAACTCTGTCTAAAGTAAATTTACTCTCAGGCAGATTAATTATCAATCAAACACAAGATATTAAAGGCAGCTCTCTGGTGGCGTCCTCTATGGGGTGGGGGATTCACATCCTTTTTCCTAATTATCCTTTTCCGCTGTCGTAGAGAACACCCAGTACATTCTTTGTGTCCTATTAAATCTTTCCATAGGATTTTTACTGAGATGGTGTCCTTTGGAATTTTATCCCCTTTATCTGGTTAAGTTCCTGATCATGTACTAGATAAAAAGATACTAGTCACGATGATGTCAATAGCCGCTTACATTAATTGCCTATTTTCCATGTTCCAGACACTGTGCTAAGCGTTTCATTTTAATTTTAATCCTCATCAAGATCTGCTTTGGCTTCTCCATTTTTCAGATGAGGAAACTGAGAGTTAAAGAAGTCAAGCAGGGTGGGCCATGGTGGCTCAGTGGCAGAGTTCTCACCTGCCATGCTGGAGACCCGGCTTCGATTCCCGGTGCCTGCCCATGCAAAAAAAATAGAAGTCAAGCAACTTGGTGCAAGTCACACAACTACTGAGTGGTGGAGCGGCGCCTGCCCGTGTCACCTGAACCTCAGAGGGCAGGCCCTTTATCCTGCGCTCGCTTCTAAAGCGTGTTCTCCTGCTCACCATGTATTTCCCGTGGGCTGTGCTGATGACTTTTTATGTCCATGCTGATCTGCTTTCCATGCTGATTTACACGGGTTCATGTGTGAATGTCTCTTGTTTTTGTTTTTGTTTTTTTTTGGTATTAGGGCTGACATTCCAATCACAGAGAATTCTCAGTCCCTCTGAAATTGCTCATAGTGCAGACTTAAAGTGCTGTGACTTCATCAATTAATCAATTTTACTTCTACAACTTCTGTTCCTATTTGCTATCTCAGTGGTGTTTTTCAGATGTCTCCTTTTGGTCAATTGGACAATGCCTTCATTTCTGTGCTGCTGGAGAGGGGGGTTTTAGACACTTGGCAGGCATTTTTGGAAAAGAAAACAACTTTAGTCCTGAGCAATGCAGGTCTCCCCACTGCTCAACCTTCCCTGCCCCCCCTACCCCCCAGGGTGGGCCATGGTGGCTCAGCAGGCAGAATTCTTGCCTGCCATGGAGACCCCTGTTCATTTCCTGGTGCCTGCCCATGCAAAACTACAAAACAAAAAACCCCACTACATCCCCTTCCTCATCCAGAGCTTCTCCAGGGATTAAAATCAGTCTGGCTGCTTCTCACTCTGGGACTTTTCTGTCCAACTGCTTCATGTATCTTCAAGTACAACTAGGTAAAAAATGAAATAGTATAAATCTGGGCAAGTAAAGTACAAATCTCAGCTAAAGCATATGGGGTTTGGTCCTAAATTGCCGTACTTGCCAGGGCACTGCTCTTTGTTCTGGGTTGTGGAGAGTGGTTCTGCAGTGCAGACCCCTTTCTACCTCTTCCTGTGTGTTGGAAATTGTGCTCGGGAATAAGAATACAAAGATGTGTGAGATGCTGGCCCTCCGGTAGAGAGTCAGTCTACATACATAGAAGGTAGGAGGCAATACAAGGCCTTGCATTCTGAGCATGAAATTAGCTATTCCCCTTTTTGGTTCCAACAGCAATTGGGGCTTCGCCTGACCTGGCACTCATGAAGGGGCAGTGCAACTGAAGGCACATCCCTGCTGACCTCCCTGGACTTGAAGTCCTTGAGGACAAGGATTGACTCCGACTTGTCTACTGTATTCCTAACACCTCAGCTGGCCCCTGGTGGAGGGGCTGGTTAAGTGGATAAGCTCTTTTGGGTAGAGGGAAGCGAGTTCAAGTCCCAGCTCTTTTACATTTTAATTATGAGGGCAAGTTACTTAGCCTTTTTACATCCTTGTGTTTTTATCCGTAAAATGGAGATAATAATAGCAATCCACTCTGCTCCATAGATCATTTCTACAACACTGGCACATATTAAACACTCAGTAAGTATTTTCTGCTATAATTATGAGTTAAATTGCCTTGAAATTCCAGTGCTATATACTCTCGAGTGGAGAGGAAAGAGGAAGGCATGGCATCCTGCTGACTGCATCCCAGGGTTGGGCGGCACTAGAGCAAGCCGTTATGTACTCCTTCTTAATAGCACGTGGGAAACTAAAGCATCTAGGCACTTAAGGGGAAAGGAAGGACACGAATTAATGACTTAAAACGAGGATTCAAAAATTTGTTCTGCAACCCAAACATTGGCAATCAGTTTTCCACAGATGCAGTGCAGAATTCTGATATATTTACCAGTGCTTCATATAAAGAGCATTGGTCATGGGAGAGTTGAATAGGGGATGTTGATGGATTATAAGAAGGAGAATAATTTAGTTAAATACATTTATAGGGGAGAAAACTGGATGGGGCTCTAAATTTAAATGCTCCTATTTTCACACATTGATACTATGAACTTCAGTTTCCAAAAAAGGGGATGACACCTTGCTATGAGAATTGGATGTGAACAAGTGGGACAGCTCGGGCACAATGCCTAGTATTTCTTGAACAATGGAAATATTCTAATATTATTTTCTGGTTTTATTCTTCTAGAGAGAGAGATAGCAACATTTGTGAACTGCACATTAATCTAGAATAGTTTTCCCAAGATAGGGAATGAGTCTATTAGGAAAAAAACTAATAGACATTGCTACCCAGACACAGGGTGGCTAAATCCACTGATTGCCTTCTGAAATGCACTCTTCTTTTCATCTGACATGTAACAGAATCCCGATTTTTTTGATGGCCCCATGGCTGCTTGGAATAATGACTACATTTCCCAGCCTCCCTTGAAGCTACATATTAAATTCTGGACAATGAACTGCAAGGGGAAGTGAGGTGTGTGACCACCTGGATGTTTCTTAAGGAAAGGTCCTTGCCCTCTCCCTTCCCTTTCCCCTCTGCTGCCTGGAATGCGGATGTGATGGCTGGAACTCTTTGGACCCCAGGGTGGGCCCTCATTTCGGGGATCCTGGGTCCTTGCGGACTGTGGCTACCACATCTGCACTGCAGCTGCCATTTGTGGGAGAAGGAACACACTTTTTACTGTTTCTTGGGTTTTTGATCACTTGCAGCAAAACCCAGTCCTAATAATTATTTAATTATTGATGTAGTCATTGAAAGACATGGCTTTAATGGAACATGACTGGACCATTTTAAGGCTCTAAAGGAGTGGGAGTGCCTCATAGGAACTTATTTTAGAGACGTCATCTCATCAAAATAAGGAAGGAAAACAACCAAGCCTAATGGTTTTCAACACAAAGGCCGACAAAGCCAAACCCTTGACTTCATGTTATTCACTAATGAAAAATAAATAGATAATGTCGGCACACAGAGGTTTGTGTATTCTAAACTTTTGCATCGTCCTGAGCCATGGAGGTCTGGAATTGCTAAGATTCCTAATGAGAGTAATGACAGAAAATTGGGATCACCTCTCTTTGGACTGGATTTTGGACTGGCTCGTGGTAGTGTAAAAAATCATCCATACGGTTTGATGTTTGATTTAAGGTATATGTTAACAAAATCGGACTCTGCCCACAGCATCATATCACTTGCATTTGTGTCTTACTGATGATTGTTTAGCAATTAATTAGTGCTTTGAGAAGATCCCAAAGCAATTGGTGTCAAAACCTTTTTTTTCCCGCTCACTGGAGGAATAATCCCTGCTGTGTGACTCTACCCTCCGGGGCACAGTAGCTGGCTCACCTTCTCCAAGGGGCCCGTCTTGTAAGTGTGGTGCCGGACGTCACGGGGAGTTTGCTAACCTGGAGGCTAAGGTGGGTCAGAACCATTTCAGCGTGGTCTTCCCTTCCCTGCACCTCTTAGCTTATTTGTGACTTACTGCGATCTTAATAAGAAGCTCCATTAGAGGCTAGGCAAGCAACGGGTGGGTGGCTGTGCTTCCCACTTCCTCTGTGAGGTCTTTCCTAGTTTCCCAACTGGAAGAAGCATCAGATGGCTTCCGACGCATGCTGTCGGCACCACTTCTCTTGTCTTTAAAACTGAGCATTTTGTATTTTAAAGTACATATGAAACAACTTGCTTTTATTTCTTAGTAGCCAGTCAGTGTCTTGCATAGATTATGTACTTAATAAAGGCATGTTCATCTGTTATCCAGTGTTGTGCCGGCTTACGTTGGGGCTTGGGCGGACTTAACTTGGTCCTATCTTAAGTATAAGTCAATCCGAATTTTGAGATGAGTTTTTTTGACCTTTGAACTAATTGAATCAACTACAAACGCAACTTGCAAATAATCAATCACCAACTCAGTCAGGCAAATAGTTGATAATAGCTTGATTAGTCAATTCCAGTGATTTTTTAAAAATGTAAACAGAAGAGGATTGAATTAATCATAAGTCTTTGTCTATGGGTAAATTATCATCATTGTTTTGTGCAGGGATCCTCTTGTTGGTTTATTTATTCCTTTTTTTTCACATGAGCAGGCACCGGGAATCAAACCTACCCTATTTATTCCTTTTTATCCCCATCTCCACACCATTCCCTATAGAAGTCATTCTAACATGTTTAATATGTATATTTTTTGTATGTGTTTTTACAAAATGTAGTAATAATAAAAGCAGTAATAATAATAAATAATACTTGTGTGGAATGTACTTTGTGCCAGATTATTTTCTGAGATGAGAGAACTGAGGTGTGCAGAGGTTGAGCGACCAGCCTGAGGTCACACAGGTCGGAGGTGGTGAGGGTGGGTTTACGTGTGGGCAGCTGGGGTCTGCCATCAGTCTGTGCTCCTCATCACTAGATCTCATCGTGCTGTGCTCTGTGGGCATGCATTTTTAATTTCTATCAAAGACATTGCAGAACTGGCATTGTTATAAATCCAACTTTGTTTCTTATTCTTTGACTCAGAAGTCTGCCTTTTAGATGTACTCAGGTTCCACCCTCCACTTACGATCCATTCTTCTGATGGCTGTCCCAGCAACAGCATGGACATCTGTCTACTGATGACTCTCCAACTTCCGGCGTCCGCAAATATCCTGGCAATGCACATCCTCCCTCAGGATCTGTGGGAGGATTTTCCTTCATGTACTAAACGTGGGTCTCCTATGAAACGGGAAGCTGGTAAATTTTAGGCCCTTTTCTGAAACAGTCACTTATGCCTTGCAGTCCATTCATTATTTATCGAGCACATCTTTGTCTTAGGCAGTGGACCAGATGTAGGATTATCTTAAGGCAGAATATACACATTCATTTATAGGGAATCAAAATCCCCTTTTTATTAAATAATCACTTTGTAAATGTTTATTCATGCCACTCATGTGCAAGTAAAGTATTGGAGGGGTGGTACAAGGATGCTAAGAAAATCGTGGCCCTATCATAGTGATGACGCTTCATACGGTGATGAAGCGTCTGGACTTGGGTTTGGAGAGACGTGGACATCAAGGTAGCTCCACTGCTACCTGTGAGAACTGGAGCAGGTTTCCTAGGCCCTCCAAGGATCCATTTTCTCATGCTTAAAATGCAGATAATGGTAGTTTGTGAGAATTAAGGGCGAAATGTTTATAAAGGCCCTAGCCCAAAGCTGCCAGGAAGTAAGTGCTCATAAAGGTGAGATAAGCCCTGCTTGTGAGGGTTCCCAGTTTAGTGGAGGAGACGGACATGGGTTCACATATTCGCAGTCCAGGGAACAAGCACTGCACTGGTAACAGCACAGTGCAGTGGGAGCAGAAAGGAAAGCACATTGACGAGTAATTGTAATGGTTATCATTCATTCCACGCCTACCCTGCTCTAGGCACTGCCTCTTTGTTATCTTGTTTTATTCTGGCTCTTTTAATGTGGGTTACAGTATTTCTGCTTAACCAAGGTTCAGTGACATCTTACTATGAAAGTCATTTAGCAGGTGTGGCACAGAAGATATTGGATCCCGGTCTGGCTGGCGCTGAGAGCTGTGTGTGCTCCGCTACACCCGAGAGGAGCCAGCATGTGATCTGAATCATCAAGGACCAATAGGCACTTTCTAGGCAGACAGAACATGCAAACATTTTTCTTGGCACCTTGGCTTTGGGGTCTTTCTAAAGGACCAAATTTGTTGTTCTTTCATTCACATCATATGTTTGCTTTGGGAGAGTGCTAGGAATGCAGAGACTGGGAGATAAGGCCCTTATAATCCCATTGGAGAGACTGGCCATTTATGCCTGCACCACCTGCGACCAGATGGGTAATGACACGAGATTGCATCAGTTGCATGCCTGAGAATGAAATGGACATCAAGTTGGCCACAAGCAGGAGAGTCACTGAGGGCTCAGAGGGCAGAGGCAGCGTGGGGAAATCTATTGGGCTGCAACTGGGCACTGAACGAAGGGCAGATTAGCTTGGGCACACGGAGGAGATCCTATGACATCATCTTTATGCAGGGGTTGCATTCCAAGGATGGGCATATAAACCTACGTTCATGGAAAGTTAGACTTTACTCTTAAAATTCCCTTAACTAGACAACAAAGTATAGGCTTTTATATTGATTCTGTGATGTGTCAAGCTCAGAGCATCTTTTTTTACCCCCTGCAGAGTTAGTTAAGATTGGCACAGCTCTCCAATTTCTATAGTTCACTTGTGTTTGGGGCTCTGTTGAACAACAATAGCCCTGCTTTAACCCTTAGAGTCAAATTGGTGAGGCAAGGCTGCAGTTCTGGGACCAAGAGGCAATTGAGGTTGGTTGGGGGCCAAGAGGGTGGTGCTTCACCCCTGTGGTCAGCTCTTCTGAGCTCTGTTCAGTTTGCTGGGGATAAGCCAAGTGAGGTACAGGATGGAGGGACAATCACCTCTACACTCCTGATATCCCTAGCTGGGTCACGTCAAATACTGAAGAGCTTGTTTGCAGTGCTGGCGTTCAGTTGGAGGAGGAGGAACAGTCAGCAGTGGCGTTGACATTCCCTGAAAAGAAGATAAAATCTTCTGTGTAGGCTGGATTGCAGGGAGCCTGAGACTAGAGCCCGGGTGTGGAGGTGGTGGCAAAAGTCGGGGAGAGGCAATGAGGGCCCAGAAGCAGCGGTGAAAACGCAGAGGAGCCAGCCCAGGAGAGCTGTTAGGACTCATCAGCAAGCCTGGGTAGCTCTGGGATCACACACAACTACACACCACGGCACACAGATGCGGACCTAAATACAGGCTTGCCTCTCGCTCCCGGATTGGTCTATCTTGTTGGAGGTGAAGGGGATTCTTCATATCACACCCCCTGATTCTCCTCTGACTTAGAAACCTCCTAAGAAATTAATGCAGCACTTAGGTGGAGGCAAATATTGGATTTTTTTTTTTTTTTGCTGTTAGCAATGGACTGGAAGTCATGTCTTTAGACACTTGCCCGACAGGTTCCCTATTATTGCCCCCAAGCCTAGATCTTGGGACAACACATCCATATTCGTTTTCTAGGGCTGCCATAACAAATTACAACACACCCGATGCCTTAAAACAGAAATTTATTCTGAAGGCCAGAGTCTGAGCTCAAGGTGTCAGCAGTGCCATGCTCCACTGGAGTTTTGGGGGAGAACCTGCTCCCTGCCTCTTCCAGGTATTCTTTAACCTGTGGCTGCATCAGTCCAGTCTCGGGCTCCGCACACATACACCACACACCGACCATGCACACAAAAACCTACTCTCTTCAACAGCATGTGCACAGACACACCACGAGCGTATACGTGCAACCTCAGGGCCTATGCAGAACTACAGAAAACTCTGATACTACATTCTCCACCCCCCCCTTTTCTCTTAATCCTGGGGCTTATATATAGGACTGTCCAAAGCACACTCACAAACACAGAGCAAACCTGGAGACAGTCATATAAACAACTGCCGAGAGCCTGGGCAGCTGGGCCTTTGTGCAAAAGCTCCTGCTACCGTAGACCAGTCCCCCGGCCCCAGGAGCCCACGCCAACAAAGCGGCGCCTGCACCTGAGCCAGACATCCTCATTCCTTTCTCACCTTTGGTTAAGTCTCAATAAGATGGCACACCGGGGGGCACGGCATTATGGTGCCATTAAAGTGAACATTTCACAAGTGAGTGCTGCCTGAAAAGAGATGCTCTTCAATGTTTTTATTTTCACCAAATCTTTGAGGCCAAAGCAGATGGGCAAAAGTACTGTGGCCAGAGAGCCTGAGGATCAGTTTTCACCTGGGAAACGAGCCGGTCAGCTGCACTGAGCCCGGCCTAATTTCCTTTAGAGAAGGTAGAGGAGCTGTGTCAATCAACAGAGCTCACAAGGGTGAAATACACACACACACACATACACTCACATCTCCTTCTACTTGACACAATAGTAACATGATGCCAAGGAAAGTAGACCTTGGAAAGCGCAAAACTGTAGCTAAAAATTTCCCCTTCGCAATGGAGCTGCTTTTTATAATGATGGATTTCCACGATCTTCCCCTCACACACACACATACATTTTCAACTTCCACTTTTTCTAAAGTCAAAACCGGGACAAACAGCAGTTTGTTTGAAAGGCCTTCTTTGAATGTGTCTCCGTTAGTGAAGTTGGAGCTTTCCAGACCAGGTGCTTTGGCTAACCATGGCCACTGCTCATAGCTGAGACCTCTGCTCGCGTTCTGTCATCAGCAAGCACGACGGTGCGTCTCCGAGGCTCAGAGCAGAGCAGCGGCACCGGGGGGAACAGGCGACGGAAATGCGAGGCGAGGGGCAGCCTTCCTGGCACCTGCGCGGGCTGCAGCCTCTCCGGGGCACTGCCCGGGCCCGTGGCGGGGCCGCCACCGAGACGCCCGCCGTCCTTGCCGTCCCTGCAGAGACACTTCTCCAGGAACCTTTAGGCCCGGGTCACGCCGTTCGTCCCGAAGAAACTCCTGATAAATTTCCCTTTAAAGAAAAGCCTCTTTTCTTTGATGGACAGTAATAAAAGCTTTTCCTTCTAAATATATGTCCTTACACATCAAAAGCCCGAGATGAAAAATTCATTGTCATTTGCGAAGGACAGCATCTCTTCGTGACTTGTTATCCGTTGAACTGGAGGCTCTGAAGTCTCTTTGGGGGCTCTGATGACACCTGGAACATTCTGCCTCTCAGGGCAAACACGTTTGAAGACGAAATGATGGGGATAGGCTGGGGCAGCCGCAGTCCGTCCCCACCCGTGGACCAGCGAGTGGGTGGGCTGTGATGCAGAAACGTCCCCTCCTTTGTTCTGTTTGAGCAGATTTGGAACTGACGCCAGGTGATGAGCTCTTCCTGAGATGGATTCTAGAAGCCTCTGTCCTTGTCATCTGCTCTTGATTTCAAGCAGCTCTCCTGTTCAACTTCCTGATACAAAAATTAGGGATAAGGTGATCAAGATGATGGCCACGCTTTAGACTTAGGGGGCAGGCTCTAAGCACTTTGAACGAATAAGGAAGAATTCCCAATCAGAATGAAATGCATCATATTTGAATTCTCCAAAAGCTTTGAAATTGTGGTAAACTTACAAAAACTGAAATGACTGAAAGAAAGTTATCCTGATTCAAAATGTTGCTTCATTTTATAATCATAATTCCTAGGTAAGTGCTGGTGATAGAATAAATGCAGATTTTTGGGGTATATTCCACTCAAAATCTTGCCCCCTTAAATGTCCTGTTTCTTTTATCTTACAGTGACCGTCTGTTCAGACTCTCTAAAATTGACTTATTAATATTGTTTTGTGGATAAAGTATTGCATGCAAGCTTGTGCAATTGTTAATGTGGTCTTTTTTTTTTTTAAATAAACTGTTCTTTCATTTTTTTTTTTTTTCTGGCATGGGCAGGCTCTGTGAATCGAACCCAGGTCTCTGGCATGGCAGGCAAGAATTCTGCCATTCAGCCACTGTTGCACCACCCTGGTCTTTTGTTTTAACCTGATGTAAACTATTTTACTCCAACCAAATCTTTAGAGATTTAATTATGCAGGAAAATATTCTTAACCCCTCTCATTCTAAGCCAGCTGGTTTTCTCCTTATTTGCCTTTCAAAATACAACCTTTTTCTTCTTTTATCTATTTTTGCTATTTCACTTGGCTATATGTCACAATACCTTCCTTCTTCATGAGACACTTTAACCTACGCCCTCTTTATGTTGATTTTCTGAGAGAACATCTTTTTGCTAACAGCCACCAGAAATAGGGGAGAGCCAGGAAACATGGGTTCACATTCCAGCTTTGCGAATTACTGGCTTATCCCTTCGAGTCTCACTTTCCTCCTTTGTAAAATAGAAGGAATAAGTTCAAATGTGAGAGAGAATAGTGAGAGTTCCTGTTTATTGAGGGCCTACTATGTGTTAAAGACAGCTGTAAGTGATTTGTAGTATTGACCAATTTGACCCATTTTACATATGAGGAAACTGAAGCACAGAGAGGTGTAGATACTGTGCATGGTCACAGAGCTGTTCAGTGGTGAGTGGGAGTTTGATCCCAGGCCATCTGATTGGTGAGGCTGTTCTCAATCACAAGGCCATTTTGCCTCACGCAGATATGAAAATGCCGTGCACACTACTCTAAGGCGTTATATAATGTGCAATCAGTGAGCAGAGTTGACTTTTTCTAGATTTATTTCACATGGAGAATATTGCACATGTTGGTTCTGTGTTCATTAGATCGTCACAGCAATGCTTCCTTCAATTCAGAGGCCCTAGTTTAACAAGGATGCAAACAATCTGAGGTGGCTCCTTCAAAGCCTTTTTCATTCTTGCAGTATAAATAATTACCTGTGTAATTGTACGTTCTGTATCTCTGCTTCTATCCAAGTCTGTCTGGTGTCTATGAGCCCAGAGGCAGTGTATAGCCTATAACCCCCGATCCTCACAGTAACTAGCACAATGCCCAGCACAGAAAAGGTGTTTCATAGTATTGAGCGCTACATTTGCTGCAAGCCTGGAACTTATCACATGCCTGGCCCTAACTGCTTTACATACATTAACTCATTTAATACTTGCAACAACTCCCTGAGGAGGTACTCTTATTATCACTTCCATTATACAAATGAAGAAACTGGGGCTCAGATTGCTAAGGACTGCGTCCAAGGTCACTCAGTAGTGAATGATGGAGTCTAAATTCCAACCAAAGCAATCTGAGTCCAGGGGCCGTGCACCTGTCAGTCCCTCATCTATTGGGCCTCTCTCAGAGCAGCTGAAACCTCATCCTTTTAAATATGGAATTAATACTAGAAATGAGACAGTGTGTAAACCCCCCAAATATGTGATATTGGCTTACTGGGCAGTTGCTAGGTGTGGGACAGCAGGGGTGAAAATATTACGGGTCAGGAAGTTGGTGACTCTTCTTATGCTGTGACAAAGCATTTAATAAGCTATTGCCTGTGGCACCCTTGGAAGTAACACTGTTTCTGGAGCCTGTAGCTCTACGGGAAATGGTTGAAAAAGGTTAGAATATTGATGTGTGTTGGTGGCTTCTTGACATTTCTAGCAAACTTCTGTACAAAAGAAAGCTAGCCTGTTTGTAAGTGAAGGTGAAAGGCATGCTCAGAAAGGGGCATGCGCTCTGCCTGTGGCCGCAGCCTGAATTGACCGAGCATCTGGTAAGGTGAGGCCTTTTGGAGCTGAAAAAAGCCAATTGCTTCTGAACTCCAAACAGCAGGAGGGAAGACACAGTCCAGACTCTTTGCAGGACCTTCCATTTCCTTCCTTTCTCCTGGACAAGTTATTTGTGGAGTGGTCTGGATATTTTAGTACTGCAGTTCTGGAAGTCATAATAATAGCTGCTGTGTGCCAGCTGCTGACAGAAGTGCCTTCTATAAATTACCTTATCTCATTTATTCTTCACAGTTATCTCAGAAGTAACACTATTCTGATCTCCATTTTACTAATGATAAACCCATAAAACTACCTGTCCCAAGTTTGGTCTTTGTTGATGGTGGAGCTGGGGCTTGCATCTAGGTCTGCTGTGCCCACTTGCCCGAGTGGCAGCGCCTGTCCTGGGGCCGGGTGGTGACGTGGTGACCATCCTGGAGCTGGCCGCTGACATGGTGGCCACGTGTCCTTGAGAACTGGTGCCTTGGTGGCCTTGGCCAGGTGGCATTGATCTGTGTCTGAGTGTTGAGCTGCTCCAGCCGTGCCCGAGGTGCCGCGGCCCCGCTGTGTATGGGGCTGCTTTGTAGCATGCCGCGGTTTTCAGCCAGTGCCAAAGCCCCTTGCTGGGCCCTGCCAGACTCGAAGGCTGGGATTTGCTAGGAGGGCTGAAGAGTTATGTTTTCTCTTCAGGAAAAAAAAATTTTTTTTATAGACCTAGAAGAGAAACATTTCATTTTTATTCATAATTAAGGCATTTGCTTTCCATTTCAAGGAGGACAACAGAAAAAAAAACAATTAGATTGGAAGCGTGCTGGCTGAGTTGGGACACATGACATGCAGCAAAGGAGATCAGCTTTATTTTAACCCTGTAAGTCATGAAGATATGTAAATGATCATGCCTGGAACAAGCCCACACCTGTGTGCAGCTAACATTTTTTTATTCACTCAACTATGTGTCAAGCTCTGTTCTGAGCAGGTTTTAGGGTCTATCTCATTCAATCTTCACAACACAATGAAATCTCTGCTACTGCTACCCATTTTACAGGCATGAAAATGGAGGCACAGAGGGACTGAGTGACCTGCCCAGGGGACACAGCTGGGAACTTGTAAAGTCAGAATCTCCACGGAGGTAGAAGGCTCCAGGACATCAGAGCTTTGCCTTCATGCTGTTCTGAATTCCTCGGCTCTCAATCGTCATTGCTTATTTTCAGGTCTTTTATCTGATATTTTATATAGTCTCATAACAACATTAGTTGAGAGCTGCAGTTATAACCTCCATTTAGGGATGAGAAAACTGAGGCCCAAGGAAGTTGTCTAAATGTCGGCGTGGGGATTCAAACGCACATCTGTTGGCTTTCCAGTCTGCTCTGAAAGCCCAGACTCTCCCTTAGTTCTTCCACAGATAGACCTGTGCCTGAAACAATTTTGGGATATTGGTGATAACTGAAGTGATGCAAAATTTAAAATATGTGTATAGATTCATATAGGAAGAATGCCTAATTTTAGTTCACAGAAGAAATTCACTGCCTCAGAATATTTATATTTATAACTCTACTTTTCTAGAAACAATAAAATAACCTCTGGATGTGGGCAATTAACAGAACCATAAAACATTCCCACAAATGGCATTTGCAGAAACCAGGTGAAATGAAGAGCTGTCAGTTGAGCCAACCCCACCTGAAACTCATTTCAAAACATTTAACTAAAGGGAGATAAGGGAGAAATGTGTGGCTGTTGGTTGCAGGATCATTTAACTAACAGCGGTGTGCTTCCAAATTAAACCTTCCATTTAGAAATGCTGGATGTTCGTGCGCGCACACACACACACACACACACAGAGTCACGCGTGCGTGTGTCGGAATGCCTCTCTGGCTGTATGAGCAGGTTGCATTGATGATCTGAAAGCAGCTTTTTCAACCACTTTACAAGAAGGGAGTCTGTCCTCAGATTCTAAGAACGTCATCCATCAGGGACTTTGATGCTGTAAAATCTATTTACAAGCTTGTGACCTTGGGCATATTTCTTATTTTCTCTGGGCTTTGGTTTCTTAGTATGTAGAATGGATGCCTATAGACTTGTGAGGGAGATAGACAAAGAAAGAGAAAAAGCGTGATGATGTACTTTTACATGTAGGTCTGGCAAACCCATCAGAATGGCTAAAATAAAACAGGCAATTCTAAGTGTTGATGAGGATGTGGAGCAAAGGACACTCACACACTGTGGGTGGGTGTGAAGTTGGAGCAGCCACTCTGGAGAGCTGTTTGGCATTGACTGCTAAGGCCGAATGAACTCATGCTTATGACCCAGTACCTCTACTACCAGGCATACGCCCAGTGGAAATGTGCACCACGTTCAATCAAAAGACGTGTCCAAGAATGTTTGTGGCAGCCCATAGTCCCCACGTGCAAACAAGACGAGTACCCATTCGTAATAGGTTGGAAAAATATTATTATGATGCATTCACACATTGGAGTACAGTATGGCAATGAGAACTACAGAGATAAAGCTTACAAAAAGTGTGAGCCAAAGAAGCCAGGCAAAAAGGACATGCATGATGTGAGTCCATTTATAGAAAGCTCAAAAACAGGTAAACCCAATCTCTGGTGTTAGAAGTCAGAAAAATAATGACTGTCTGAGACTCTGGGGCTGGGAATGGGGTTGCCCTGGGAGTGACTAAGGGGCTTCCAGGATTCTGCTAATGTTCTCTTTTTCTCTTTCTTCATCTGGGTGCTAGTTACATGGATGAAGTTTACCTTGTACAAATTCATTGAGATTCACCCTTTGGCCTTGCAGTCTACTGTATGTCTTGCATGTTTCAATATATAAAGAAAAAGAAGCATTTACAGAATACTATATTATTACCAAAGAGTCCCAAAGAGGGACATTTAATATAGAACTGAGATAATCAAGGAAGGTTTCCTGTAGGAGGTAGTTCTTAATTTAGGCCTTTATCCTTTATTATAGGTACAGTGGAATCTATTTCATCGTGAAGCAATTTTTACTGATCGGCTTTCCATTTTTATTTTGTATGTCAGTATCGCAGTTTTAAAATGAAGGGTATTAGGTAAATCATGCATCCATTCATTTTTCTTATAAAAACTTTATTTAATGGTTTTCATCTGTTTAGTCATTCATGTGGACTTTACAATAATTTTATCAGGGTGTATAAAGCAAAATACTACCCCCATTAAAAAAAATTGGGATTTTGAGTGGGAATCATGCAAATTACAGAAAGTAATTGGGTAAGAAGTGAGTACTTTGACAATAGTTTTATCAACCAGGAACAGGGTTGGCAGCCCGCCTTTCACCCCATTTAAATTGCATTTTCTTCTCTACAGGATGTTTTTGTTACATGCCGCTTCGTTCTCTGGGCCTGTCTCAGGCCTCTGACTACTGCAAAGGCCCAGCACCACGGTAGGAAAGAAAAAGATTTTTTTTTTTTTTTTTTTGAGCACTCAGAGAACTAATCAGCAGAGATGGAAAAAAGCCAAGAAAAGGGACATCTTGGCTGCGGAGGAAAACCTCCTTATGGGAAAAATGGCTTGTGGTGGGGAAAAGGGGGCGGGGAGTGGATGGCCAGGTGGGCCGCCTTTCTGCAGACCCCCGGAGGGGAGCGTGAGGGGAAGGTGAGAATTCAGGAGGCCGGAGAGGCCACTGCCTCCCTGAGGCTGCAACGTCTCCCCGCCTGTTTGTCTAGCTTGAGGTGCCCGTGGTGAGTTTTGCCCTAAGAACTGAAGGTAGAAAAGGGTACGGGAAGGCTGGGGTCCAACATGCTCAGCATCAGTGTCCGGCCGTCAGGATGCCCCTTGCTGAACCGAGCGCGTAAGACCGGCTGCATTTGGCCCAGGGGGGCCCCCTCTGCGGGTCACAGCAGAGGCGCACCCCAGGCAGTGGAAGTGGAGGCGCCGTGGGGAATCAGAGTTCTTGAGTCTCAAAGTGGCCGGTTCCGGGCTCAAAATCTATGTGTGAGGAGTGCTGGGCAGCAGGCAGAGCAGGGTCTGGGCGTTACCCAATGCAGCTGCCGTCTTCCCCAACACCCTAATTCCTGTCCGGCGATCCCTTGAAGCAACTGGGGCTGGGCTGGGGCAGGGATCCTGGTATCATTCTGCCAACAGGGAAATGAACTCAGAGAGCTGAATGCCCTGTCCAGGTTCCAAGGGCAGCAAATGGCAGGGTTGGGGTTAGGACACAGGTCTACCCATGTCCAAAGCCCCTGGCCTTGGCTGTAAATTGTGAGGCCCCTCTGCTCGGTGCCCTCAGTGCAGGGCTCCAGTTGCCAACCTGTCGTGGAGGCCACCGCCCCGCAAGGGGCCATCGCCGTTTGTGGTAGACCAATGGCGGCACTAAAGTCCACTCGCTATGCAGTCATTTTGTTCCCAAGCTGCAATTATAACTGCGAGTAATTTCCTCTTCCAGGTTTAGAGGCAGCTTCTTGCAGTGACTAATATTAGTGGCCTTTCAATATCGCCGCTGAAGTGGGGAGTCTTGAATATCAAGCAGTGACTCATTGTCGATGAGCAAGAAGCTAAATGATGCTGGGATGTGTCATCGGAAGGCTCAGGAAGTCAAGTCTAGACTTCCAGAATGGGCTGTTTGCCCCAAAGGCTGAGCTCATCTTCCTGGGGGACACAGTTCACATCAGGTACCAGGAAATCCCTACCCTGGGGAGAGGAAGCTGTCGGCTTGCTCTGTGACATACCCTGTTACCTTAAACCAGAGCCTGCCCCTTTCCTCAAGAGTAGGGGACAACAAGCTACAGCACCCCCCAACCCCCAGCCCCCAGGCCAGATGTGGCCCACTGCCTGCTTCTGTAGAGACAGTTTTACTGGGACGCAGCCAAGCTCACGTGTTACTGTTGTGTATGACTTCTGTCTACAACAGAGCCGAGGAGTTGCCACAGAGACCGTATGGATGGTAAAGCCCCAAATATTTACTCTTTGGCCCTTTACAACATAAATCTGCCAACCCCTGCTCAAGACTCTTTGGCAAATACAGTCATTAAAATGCCTGCTTTAAAAAAGGATGGATCAGCTGAATATCAGCTTTTGAAAAAAATTGGAACACAAGCAAGTTTTCACAAAAGGGTACCGCATCGAACGCGTCAGGCAGATTCAGGCCTTGGGATGCTCTCAGGGGTTTTGAATTCTCCAGGTTTGTTTTCTCCTTAAGGGAGATTTTGTTCTTGGCAGGGCTCTCTCTGTAAGGATCTGCCTGGGTTTCGATCTGCTCGCTATCATTCCTCTCACCGTGTTTGGGAACAGTCTATCCTGCCCTCTGCAAAGGGTTATTAGTAGTTTCCCTTGATTACCAGAGTCGTTTGCCAAGAAAGAAAACGACTATTTGCTAGTTTCAGCTTTACGCATAGAGAAGCCTCTAGAGCCATTACACTCTCCCCTTTTCTTTTGAGTGACAGAATTATATTTGAATTTTGCAGTTGATTTATAAAGGTGGTCTCAGGACGTGCTGAACACCCTTTCACGTGGGAAGCCCGTCCCCAGGGTGGACAGCCCCTTCCGAAAACAACCACGTAGAGGTCTTGAAATAGGCAGCAATACCATGTTTACTTCTTTCTGCTTCGTGAAAATGTGCTCACGATCAAAAAGCCTCTGGCTGACTGCACCCAAACATTTATTGCAATGAAGAAAGAACTGATAACTGAGTACAGGAACAACAATAATGATCTGAAGGCAGACACAGGGCCTTCTGGATTTAAATGCCAGCTCTGGCATGAAGGCTCCCTCGTCCAGCCCTGGCAGGAGGGTTCTCTCTCATTTACTTGATGGGTCATTTAGCTGTCAGCATTTCCTTTTCACACTTCACTGTGCCTTTTCTATTCAACTTTTTAATTTCTTGCTATGAGTAAATCATCTGACTCTTTTTTTTTTTTTTAAAAAAAAACACAATTCATCTTCATAGAGTTTAGCTGTTTTGCTTTGCTTGTATCTCATGGATATTTAGTTGCTCTGATTGCTGTTTTTTTCCCAAGTTCAAGGAACCCACTTAAGACACATGTGGAAACTCAAATGAGAAGTCAGAACCAGAGGCCAGGCGCCGCTCCCTGCCTGGGCTTGTGCAGTCCATTACAAAACACTTGACCCATCCGAGGAGACCGAGAGGCGGAGGGACTAGCACACAGGAAGTGAAATGCACTCTACATGCAAGTGCCAACAGCCTGACGTAGTGCCATAATCCTGAACCCTGTCTTCAAAGGCTTTGTTGAAGAAAGAAACTAAAAAAAAAAAACCCCAACAAAACAGGAACCCCCAAACCTATGGGTGAGCAAGGTCAGTAAATGAGCTGATAGCAGAATTAATTAAAAAAAAGAAAGCACGAACCCTGTGTTCAAATGCCACGGCCAGAATAGACGAGAGAGGAGGCGGGGAAGCAGAGAACAAAATTCTGTGAACATTAATGAGTTATAAAGTACCCACAGCGTGCAAGCACATAACAAATAAAAACAGAGATTGCCGAACATCCTGTCAAGGTATGCAGGGGTGAAAAACCCCATGCTTTCCTTAGATTTACAGACCCAGGCAAAAAGAGCCTGCAGCTTCTTTAAATCAAGGAGCTGTAGTGGGAATACCAACTAAGGCTGGAAGGATATTCAGAGAGAAATACTTGGCATTTGTAGAGCCGCCTGAGAATTTGGAGGCTTAGAAAAATGCCCTGTTCAGGCCAGGTCCAATTTGTCCAGGCATCTGCCCCTTTGTAAACTCCATGATATTTCCAGACTGGGCACCAGAGTTGCTGCTCCGGGGAATAATGGTAGTTCAGGATCTCAAGAATCACCACTGGCCCTGTGGCCCCAAGTTCTTTCATCTCTGATTCTCTGCTCTTCTAGCACCGCCACTGGCATGTCTTTGATGTTGAACAACGTGTATTGAAAAATGGATGGCCAAATAATGCTTTAGGAGGAAACCGCAGGCGGTACCCACAGTGGTTAAGAGCCCAAGAGGAAGGTAGGTTCCAACCCTGATGGTACCACTTAATGGTGGTGTGACCTGGGGCAAGTTAATTGCATTCTCTGATTTTTGGCTTCCCATTTGTATAATGATGCCAGTTGCATAGCCTTGTGAAGATTAAAAATAAGTGTGTTTGCAGCATGCCTGATATAGTGTCTGGAGCATAAAAAATATCCAATAAATGGTAGACATTTTAAAATAAGACATTCCACCTCCCAGGGCATTTGCAATTTAACAGAGCAACTTGAAGGAAAATAGTTCTGCCGTTGGAATTGGAGGCAGTGAGATAAGAGGAAAGGGCAATGGATCGTAAGAGGGTTGTGTCGTGGAGCTCAAATTGGGTCAGGGCAGGTAGTTGGGGACCAAGGCCACTAGTGAATCCTAAGATGGTTTTGGAGACATCCTATGTAATACTGGACAGGTTTGAGCTTAAGCAAGCTGCACAGAATCAAGGAGATTGGTGCTGGGTTAGCCCCTTAGGTGAAAAGTCCTTTGGTTTCATCACCTAAAAATGAGGGAATTAGATTATTAGTTGGCCTCTAACATCTCATGGTTCTAGGATAAACTTAAATCAACATAGATTTTTAAATATATGTAAATAGTCCTACAGATTAATGATGGGATTAGAACTGGCATTCTGTCTTACACCCTGAACCAGCATTGGAGGCAAAGGCCATTTAATTTCTCATGTCTTTCATGTAATTAGCTTAAAACTGTTTGAGGGGAAGATAAGGAATGAGCAAGGAATCCTTTTCTCTTATCCAACTTCCTGCTTCCCAAGATATGAATTACTATTGTATGTATGGGAAAAATGTTGGTTCTGCCCTCCTGGTTCTGGGCCTCAGATATTCAGTAGGATTTAATCCAGAGAAAGATAATGCCTTATGCTTTGCATACTATCAGGAAGTAATATGATCATTAAAAAATAATCATCTTGAGGTTTGGATTTTGCTCTGCTTGTTTGCAATTTTATTATTCATAGGTGTTAGTTTTGCAATTACAAAGCATGCTGTTGGTATTTTGGAGCAGATTCTGACATCAGATTTGTTCTGCCATCGTATAGGATGGACATGTCAAGAAAAGCAGAGGATGATGACAATGGATAAAATCCCATTTGGTATCTACAGCTAATAATCTTGTTTGGAGCATGAGATATTTGAACACCATAATACGATTTCCACATTAAAAGCACGTTCCGGTCAATTCGGAAATTAAGTAAATAGAGCAGAGAGGTACAGTTCTACTAATCCACCAGTGTCAGAAATGTAATGATTTTAGCAGCTGAAGGAAAAGGGTGGTTGCTGTAAAACTTCACATCTGAATGTGTTATTGCCTCTAACAATGATTATTGGCATTCATCTGACTCTAAAGGTGTGAACTGCACATTATCGGAGTCAAAGGGCTTTGCATAAAACAAAACAAAGCCTCTTTCTCCAAGGCTTACACTCTGAAGGTGTGCAGGGGACACACGAGAATGTGTCAACAACCAACGAGAAGCATGAGGCTAAAACATTTGAATCTAGTCTTGGAAAACATGAATTTTTCATAAAGGGAAACAAGGAATATAGACATATATATATTGAAGCTTTCCTAAAATGAAGTAAGTTTTGGAAACATATGGAATATTTTATTTTGGCTATCAGTCATTCACGTACAAAATGGTCTCTGACATCTATACTGTTCTTTCCAGCATCTTACAAACTTTCAGAAGAATAATGGCCAGGCATGCATTTTAATGTTTGGCTTATATTTGGAGGAATTAGGTTCTCAAGCATATTTTTTGTTTTGGTAAATAAGTGTGTGTTTCATGACAAACCTTATATTCAGCATTGTAGGTTTATAAATGTTACTTCTTTAAGCTCTGGAATAGTCAAACAGGAATGAAACTTGTCCAAGAGGTTTGTGCTGCTTACATAGTCTTTCTTTTAAGTACCAGTTTCCAGAGCAATTGTCGGTTGGGTCTACCTGGTAACTATTAGCAAGAGAGCAGTAGGAGATGCAGTCCCAGTTTCTGGAAGCATTTTCTTTCCTGGAGTGGTTCTTTTAATGTGGAACTCTGCAAGATCACCGATAGTGATTTGAGAATGGCTGAATCTACAGTGAGGAATGGATGTAGTTTATATGACAGCATATTAGGATGCAAACAAGCTCTACTTATAAACAAAGTACTATACTCCGGGGCCAGTATTTCCTACCAATCTCTCCATGCGAAAGCATTGATAAAATAACTAAGGGCAGTGTCCCAGTCCTGTTTGGATCCTTCTGTTGACATCTCAGGTCTGTTTTGTCAGTTTTGGTTGATATAAACTCCAGACTAGCTGATATAAAAGTACAGACTTGTCAGTTTTTCAGCCTGTAAGGTTTTTTTTTTGACCTTTTCTGAAATTTTATTTAATTTCAGTAGGTTTACAGAATATTTATGTAAAAATAAAGCATTACTATATACCCCAGTATTATTAACACTTTGTAATAGTGTGGTACCTTTGTAACAATTGAAAAAGGTGAAAATAGTACAATTAACTATAGTCCATAATTTACACTAGGTGTATTTTTTCCCATAAACCGCCCAACATTTAACACATTGTATTAGTGTCATACATTTATTATAATTCATGAAGCAACTTTATTATAGTTGTAAGATTAACTATAGCCTATCAATACAATAGGGTTATGGTGTCATAACGTCCAATGTTAAATCTTTTAATTTTTATTCTAGTAACATACATGACCTAAAATTTCCTGTTTTAACCACATTCACATATATAATTCAGTGCTATAACTCACACATGCAATAATGTGTCCCCATCCCCACCATCCATTTCCAAAACTTTACAACCAAGACAGATAGAAATTCTGTACAAATCAAGCAAGTCCTCATTCTCTATCCCCAATCTGTCACCTAGTAACCTATTTATATTATAGATTCCAACTCTATGGGTTTGCATATTAATTCATGTCAGTGAGATCATACAATATTTGTCCTTTTGTATTTGGCTTATCACATTCAGCATATTATCCTTAAGCTTCATCCAAGTTATGATATGCATTTAGATTTCATTCCTTTTTATGTCTGAATAATGCTCCATTGTAGGTATAAACCGTATTTTGTTTATCCATTCACAGGGTTATGGAAACTTGGGTTGCTTATATGTTTTGGCAAATGTGAATAATATCTCTAGGAATAATCTTGGGAAAATATCTGATTGAATCCCTGCTTTCAGTTCTTCTGGATTTATATGTAGTAGTAGGATTCCTGGGTCAGATTGTATTTCTATACTTAGCTTCCCGAGGAACTGACACACTGACTTCCACAGTCGTTGCACAATTTAAAAAAAAAATTTTCCCCCTTTCTCACCATTCCACCAAGGGGACTTTGCAAATACTTTTTTATTCACTGTTCAAATCACTCTGGGATCTATAGGGGCATCACTCTGGACAAACCTACAAAATCTCATGCCCTATTCAAGGTTCCATGTACTTAGGGTGTTCAATTAAGCTGTCTATATAAGTTATATTAGGAAATGCACTAGTCAAAATATAAATTTTGTACCAAATATACATTTTTTGCTTTAGTCTCATACATAAGTTAAAGTTTTTAAATATGTATTACCATCTATTTTCAACACCCTGCAGTATTGACATTCCTTTGTTCTTCCTCATGCAAAAACATTTTTAAATTTGTATATTCATTCACTATCATTATACACTCTAGGCATTCCTAGATTATACCATCTCAGTCTTTCTGAATTTTTACAATCAGTCCTGTTGCACAATCTGTATCCCTTCACCTCCAATTACCCAATATCTACCCTATTTCTATCTTCTGATGGTCTCTATTACCAACTGAAATTCTCCAAGTTCATTCACTAATGTCAGTTCATATCAGTGAGACCGTACAGTATTTGTCCTTTTGTTTCTGGCTAATCTCACTCTGCAAAATGTCCTCAAGTTCCATCCATGTTGTTACATGCTTCATAACCTTATTCTGTCTTACAGCTGCATAATATTCCATTGTATGGATGTGCCACAGCTTGTTTAGCCACTCATCTGTTGATGGACATTTGGGCTGTTTCCAACTCTTTGCAATTGTAAATAATGCTGCTATAAACATTGGTGTGCAAATGTCCATTTGTGTCCTTGCCCTCATATCCTCTGAGTAGATACCTAGCAATGGTATTGCCGGATCATATGGCAATTCTATACTTAGCTTCCTGAGGAACCTCCAAACTGCCTTCCACAGCGGTTGTACTATTTGACATTCCCACCAACAGTGGATAAGTGTGCCTCTTCCTCCACAATTTCATCTACCCACCAGGAAATAAGAATGAGTTTTTTTATTTCTCCACATCCTCTCCAACACTTGTAATTTTTTATTTCATTTAATAGTGGCCATTGTAATAGGTGTGACATGATATCTCTTGGTGATTTTAATTTGTATTTCCCTAATAGCTAGTGATGTTGAACACCTTTTCATGTTTTTTTCTCTCTTTTTTTTAAAACCATTTCTATTTGCTCTTTGGAAAAATGTCTTTTGAAGTCTTTTCTCATTTTTAAATTTGGTTGTCTTTTTATTGTTTGTTTGTAGGATTTCATTATATATTCTGGATATTAAGCCTTATCGCGTATGTGGTTTCAAATAATTTCTCCCATTGAGTAGGCTGCCTTTTTACTTTCATGATAAGGTCCATTGAGGCACAAAATTTTAATTTAAATGAGGTCCCCAGAAATTCTGTTGCTTGTGCTTTTGGTTTAATGCTTAAGAAACCATTTGACTAATGCAAGATCCTAAAGATGTTATACTTTTTCTTCTAGGAGTTTTATAGTCCTTGCTCTTATATTTAGGTCTTTGAGGCATTTTGAGTTCATTTTTTATGTTGTTTGAGATAGGTGTCTTCTTTTGTTCTTTGGAATATGGATGTCCCTATCTCTCATCACCATTTATTGAAGAAACTATTTTTTAACAATTGGGTGGACCTGGCAGCCATGTCAAAAATCAATTTCAGGGCAGGACAAGAGGGCGGAAGAGGGGGTCAAGATGGCAGTAGGAGTATTGGCAGGAGGTAGGGCATGATGGCAGCATAGTGAGGTGTGGAATTTAGTTTGTCCATCAGAGTAGCTAGTAAGCAGCCAGGAACTGTACGAAACACCTGCTGTGGGGGCGTCAGTGACCAGGCATACAGTGTACACCAGTTTGCAGCAGGTGGAGTGGCTGAGACCCCACACGGAACTGGAGATCTCCCCAGCTGCAGAGGCTGGTGCCCTCCCCCACGGCAGGTGGCTGGTTCCCTCGGGACCCGGGCCTTCTCAGCAAGGCCTGCAGTGCTCTGACCACACATGAGGTGAGGCAGGGAGGCCAGGGAGCAGCCTGGCAGCTGTGCCCCGGCACACCTGTGGGGCCCGCGTCCCAGCGCACCTGTGGGCCACCGCACCTGTGGGTTCCGTGCCCTGGTACACCTGTGGGGCTCGCACCCTGGTGCAGCTGTGGGGCCTGAGCCCCGCTGCACCTGTGGGGCCTGTGCACCTGTGGGTCCTGTGCCCTGGCGCACCTGTGGGGCCCGTGCCCTGGTGCTCCTGTGGGGCCTGTGCTCCTGGGGGGCCTGCACTCCTGTGGGTCCTGTGCCCTGGCGCACCTATGGGGCCCGTGCCCTGGTGCTCCTGTGGGGCCTGTGCACCTGTGGGGCCCGCCCCGACCTCCTCAGCCCACTTGGCCTTGGGGCGTCCTGGAAGAGCAGGTGCCTGTTGCCGAGGAGGAGACTCAGAGCTGTAGCATGAGGGCAAGCAGACCAGGAGCCAGGTTGGTAAGATTTTAATAATTAGGTTTAAAGCATTGGGTCTTCATCAACTGGCTTTGTATTCCCATTCCAGTTAGCTACTGCATGAACATATGGAATGGTGGACCTTGAGGTATGGGTGAATTCCGATTCTGCAAGTGTGCCTGCCTCCTATGGCTGGCTGAGGATGGATGAGAACAATTTCCATTCTATGAGAGTCTCCTATGGCTTGTCTATTGTACTGAAATCACTGGCCCTATGTGTTTTGTTATCAAACATCTATCGGCATGCATATCTGTTTTTCTTTTCTGCTACTCATTATTTTTGTGGCACTATATATTAACACGAAATTTCCCATATTAACTATTTTTTTTAGTGGTTTTAATTCAGTGGAATTATTTACAGTCACAATGCTGTGCTATCTTCACCATCATCCATAACCAAGACTATTTCATAACCCCAAATAAAAGCACTGTACCTATTACACAATGCACATTTGTTTTTTTGACTGCTTAAGAAAAGCAGCATGAGTCTGTATTTGTTAGGGGTCCATATCTGTTACTGGAATCACACCTGCATTTCTTCAGCTCCCTCCTTTTTACAATGGTTGAAATGCAGTAGCTGTTAAAGGAGCTGTTTAGAACTTAGCATTTAGTAGCTATTCAACAATGGGTCTCACGTTGTGTCCTTTTACATTTGGTCTGTGTGTAGACACTGACAAATAAAGGAAGGTTCTGAAAAGGGATGTTTTTGACTTTTTTTCGTGGTTCAAAATAAAATCTACATTTGCCAGCTGGATTTGGCTTCATTTTAAGTCAAGGCACATATTTCTAAACAAAATACCTGTGGCTAAATTATAGATCGTTGGCAGGTCAGTACCTCTCTTCTGATTTCCAGAGATACCTTATTTGGTTCTGCTTTTGGGGAAAGTCCTTGGAAACAAGAGGGGATAATGTCTGAACCCTACAGCCCCAGAAGCGACAGCCAATTACACTGTTCAGACAAACAAGGTTAATCCTAAACCGTACAAGTCATACTCAAGAACTTCCACCAAAAGATGTGGATCCGAGGGTAAGAATTGGATTAATGCCACAAAGCACTCTGAGAATCATTTGCATAGGGCAGGACTAGTGGAAGCTTCCTTAAACAAACAAACAAACAAACAAACAAAACGTGGGCTCCTAGGAAAATGTTTCTGGTTCATGCTGAAATGTGCATTTTCAATCATTGCTCATCTCAGGCTTGTAGGTGGGATGGACTGTGATTTCCACCAGCTGATCTATTGAACTTGGAGGTACTGTGTACATTTTTTTTCTTTTCTTTTGTTTCTTGAGTCCTTTTTGTGATTGAATTAATAAATAGATTTGTTTTAACCAAGCCAAAGAGAGAGGAGAAAAAATAATGAAGGAAATGGTGCCTATTCAGTTACATTAGGCAGATTATTATTAATCTGAAACATCGCAAGCTCCTGATAGCAAAGAGAATTTTTGCAGCACATTCTCTCTTTATTTTTAATGGAAAATTTAAGGGTAATTGGCATGGAGATAAAGGTATAATTTGAAAACCAAGTGTCATCGGTTGAAGCTTCCCCAGCCACCTCAGCAAAATGAAGCTGATGCATGGACCGCTATTGCTTCAGAAGCACAAAGGTTGAGAACACTTCCACGGGTATGCAAATAAATTCTACATAAATTTACAGCTCTTCAATTCTACACATATAATACCTGGGAGACAGACTTTGTGTCTAAAATTGAAGCAGGAGCTAGAACAGGAAGAAAAATCCCTGGCGTTTATTTTTCAGTGATCTTGACACATAGGATTATGAGTAGACATGGAAATATTGACCGCCCGTAGACAACCACTGTCAGCAGCTGAGAAATAACCCAGCAGAAGAAGGTTCATCAATGACTTGGAAAAGTGACACAATCAAATTCTCACCTGGCTTTGGGGATAATGAAAACTGACACATTTACCTTCATGTTCCTTGCCTGCATCTCACACCCAACTTCACCGCCCAACATAGGTGCTGTTAGACTCCCTTACAGAAGGACCCCAAGCCAGGTGGAGTGAGGCACTAGCTGACTGACTCAGAGCAAGAGCTCTGGAGCCAGGGGCCTGACTGGGTTTGAATCCTGGTCTACCATCTGCTAGCTTTGGCCGCTATTTAACATTTCTTGTGCCTCACTTTCCTTATTTTTAAAACAGGCTTAAAAAAAAAAAATCCCACAACTACCTCCTAGGGCTGTTGAGAGGGTAAATGAGTCAAAATGCATGAAGAGCTGAGTACAAAATCTAGCCTTTAGTAAGGGCTGTGTAAGTGTTACTTTGCTATTATTGGGAGGCTGTGATCCAAGTTTTATGCTAGAAAGTTCCAGAGAGGAGAGATGCCAGTTAGGACATTTTTGTTGTTGTTGTTGCAATTATTAAAAATCCCAACCCAAATCGGCCTAAATAATTAAGGGAATTTGTTTGCTCGCGTATTTGAAAAGGTGAGAGGGAGGGCAGGATTGGGATGAAACTTGACCCCGTATTTCCATGATGTCCTTAAGAAAGTAGACTTCTTTCTTTGTCTTTGCTCTGTTTTCCATCCATGCTGATGGTTGGCATCATCCCAAGGCTGGCTTCCCTCTGGGTGCCAAGATGGTTAGCAGCTGCTACCGCGATGATATGCCTCCTGGTTCATAGCGAAGTGGGAGATTGTCCTTGTCCTAGTATTACCTGGAAAAGTTCTGAGAACCACGGTATTTGGACCAGCCTAGGCCATCAACTGGGCCACTCACCTTATACAGGCTAAGCCTAGTCGCCTGGTACACCCCTTGTGCTGGATATGGAGACTCTTTCCCTGGAACAATCTGGTCTCCAGTGGGAATCAGGGACTCTGGGGAAGTGGGAAGGGAGGAATAGGTGCTGGGGAGGCATCCACAGTGTCTGCTTCAAGAGATCTTTGGGTGTCACGTTTGGTAGCACGTACTGAGGGTTTTGACTTAGTTCTGAAAGAGAAGGAAGCATAGTGATGGTGATGATGCAGGAAAGTTTCTTGCACAGCTCCACTAAGGGGCCCCACTTCTGGAGTAACAGAGGGAGCAGGTCATCCAGCATCTCTGCCACATGTTCCTTGACAGAAGTAGGGTAAATGGGTGGAAAAGTCTGGAAGCAGAGCTCTCAGCAATGATTCTGGGAGAGGATGAAGTACCAGGAGCATGAGCAGAAAGATCCAGGTTGGAATTCCAGCTCCTTCGTATAGCAATGAGATTCTGGATAGGTCATAACTCTCTCTAAGCCCTATGCTCTTATCTGTAAAATGGGAATAATAGTGGTATCTCCGTAATACGGTTGTTATGCAAACTAAATGACATAGCGTTACGCTGCATAAATGTATAATAAATGCTAACAATTATCACTGCTGTTGTTATTTTTGGGGGCCTTGGGATCCAAGGCAGGAAGATGTGCTGACCTTTCCACCACTGCAAGGGAAGCAGGAGGCTTTGGGTCTGCGGTGATGGCTCAGAGATTATACTGAATTTCCCTATTTTCCTTGCAGAGTTAATATTTGCTACACCTTTTCTGTCAAGCAAACCATGTTTTTCCATATTCTGGGCTGAGTAATCCCCAAAGTCCCACTTTTCCTGGGTAGGAATTGTTTGAGAATTTATCCTGAGGAAATATTCATAGATCTTCACGGAGATGAGTAACAAGGGTAGTCCTTGCGTCATTTTGCTTTGCAGGGATGGCGGTTGGGTGTGTCTGTGCAAAAAACTGGAAAATAAAATCTAACAGTAGAGGACATTTAATTCAGATGTTGTTACAGGATGTTGTATTGGTCAGGGTACTTATGGCTGCAAATAATAGGACAATCCTCTCCCCTGGCTCCACCCCCACTTTAAATTGACTTATACAACTGAGGACATTTGCTATCTAAATAACAAGTGCAGAGGTAGAACTTAACATGTACAGAGGTAGAACTGATTCTGGATATGTTATTTCATGGTCTGGCTCAAGTTCTCTTGAGTCTTCTGGTTTGGACCTGATGTGTTGGCTTCACCCTTAGGCTCATAGAAAGATTGGCTACAGCATTTCTAGCATCATATCTGGATAGAACAATTTCCGAGGAAAGATGAGCTACCTCCTCTTTCCTAGAAGCTCTCAGCTGGCCCTTCCTCCCACAAGCATAATACATATTAAGTAAACAAAAGCAGATAATGAAACTAAGGAGCACACTTTCTGCATTTCTTTTCCAAGAAATATTTGCCAATTCTTGTTTGTTTTCTCCTCCAGATCAACTTTAGAATTTTCTTGTCAATTTTCATAAAATATCCTATTAGGTTTTGAGTGGGTTATTTTGAATTTATAGATTACTCTGGGGAGAACTGGCCTGAAAGTAATTTTTTAATTTAGAAAACACCAAAATGGCAAAATTGTTTATGTTATTGGAAAAGTGGGAATGAACGCACATGTCCACTGTATTGGTCAGGGTTCTCTAGGCAAACAGAACTGACAGGAGATACATATAAACTATGAAAATATTATAAGATTTTCAATATGGTGGGCCGCAAGCTGGGAACTCCAATGAAGGTTTCAGATGAGTTCCCCAGGAGAAGCTGGCCGGCGGAACTAGAGATGGAAGTTCTCCCTTCTGACTGCTGAAATCACCCCTTCTCTTTTTAATGCCTTCAACTGATTGGATGAGACTTATCTCACTGTTGGAGGCACTCTCCTCAGTTGATTGTAGATGTACCAGCCATAGACTCTGTCAACTTACTGATGATTTAAGTCCATGAAATGACCTCACAGTAATAATCAGGCCAGTGCTTGCTTGACCAGACAGCTGGACACCATCAGCTGACCAAGCTGGCACATGAACTTACCTATCACATCCACCAATAGGAAAATGGGTGAATAAAATGCAGTATTTTTCATACGATGGAATCTTATTTAGCAGTTAAAGGAATGACCTGGCAGCATAGGATGGTGCTTAAATGTATGATACCGTTGATATAAATGGCAAAAACCACACAGTATAAAACTCTCAATCATTTATAAATACATATAAAAGCCATAAAAAAGCATAGGAAGTTTGCATCAAATTCATGATGAAATTCATCATTGCCTCTAGGGAACTTGGAAGGAGAGTAGACAAATGGAGACTTTCACTGTATCTATAAAATTTTATTTTCTTTGTTTAAAAAAATATTTAAAACATGATAGCCTGTGGGACAGAGAATTGGATGTTTGAGCAACAGCAGTGGGGGGAGGTTTTTACTATATACTTCTCCCTGCAGCATTTTGTTTGGAGGGGGATGCAAAATAAAATGGGAAATCTTTTGTGCCTTTTATATTTGAGCCATGCAAATGTGACCTAAGTTAAATCATAAAAAAGCTCTAAAACACATAACAAAATGTTAATGATTAACTATTCTCAGGGGCACTTTTATTCTCTGTATTTTTCATATTTAAAAAATTTATTTCAAAAGAGAAGAGTGGCTTGCCCACGGGTGGTGGTGCAGGTGGAGGCAGCTGTGGAGGCGGGGAGGTGTGGGGCTTTGGTGAGATGGTCAGTGCCGCGTCTCCAGTGGAAAATAGTTTCCAGGTACCCTGATGGTGACTTGGCACATGAATTGAGCTTGTCCCCTTGTGGTAATCTGTACTTTTGTGCAAGAGTTTTAGAGCTCGAGAAGGATGGACGTGTCTTAGAGGAGAATTTTGTACTCTACTGAGTTTTTGGAGTAGGACTGCTTTATGCTGGAATCTCATTGAGTTTTTCCCCCCACGCCCCCATCATCCCCATTTCTCCTAGACTACTCAGTCATGGACATGAAAGTCACAGCTTTCACTTTTCTCTCTCCTTTGCCCCCTTAGCTCCCCTCCCTTTCCCTTTCCAAGAAAAGATCAAACAAACCAACTAGGTGGATTCTCATGGAAAAAAAAAAAAGTCAGAAGCCTAAAGGAATTACGACTTGGCTGAGGTCTAGTGGGAGACAGGGGTGTTAAAAACTTGGAATTTGACGTCGAGAATTGTGTGGAGGGAGAGGCCATGGAGGCACCAGGCTGGCAGGAAAGGGTGGGATAGATGAAGGAGTGAGACGTCTTTTGGGTAAGTGGAGAGAGACATATCTGGGAGTTTTAATGAGTTGTTGTGGATACCCTTTAGTATTTGAAGCATCCAAGAGCAAAGATTAGGCTAAACTTCTTTAAACATGACCCTGCTTTGAAGCTATGATATAATATGCGGCTTTATGTGCATTTCAGTGATAACAGACCCACTCTACAGGCAAGCAGTGGTCATATGCATTTTTGCGGGCTAATTTTTTTAAAATCACAAATACTATTCCAGAGTTGTGGAATTCTGAGGATCCTCATGCCAGGGTTAAGTTGTATCTCTGCAGAGGTCCGTGATGTGAACTACAGTCTCTCCCCCTGTAAAGCCTCTTTAGAGGAAGCAAAAAACTGTGGGAGCAGGAAGTAGGAAGGAGGGAACCCAGATACTGCAGAAAGTATGGCCTCTGGGAACAAAGACAGCAGATTCATTAGTAGATTGTAGGATGAGACAAAAAAATAAGGAGAAGAGCCAAGTGGTTCATGTGAAAAGGAAGGAAGGCTCTCATTTCTTCAGTTTTATTTCTGTTCTTTTTCCAGTACAGGGAAATGTGGGGTGTTTTTTTGGCCTCATTCTTCCTACCGTAATTCAGATGGACAGGGTTGCTATGTTTGAAAACCACTTGAAAGGATAATTGGTTTTATTCTGTAAGCACTTGTTAAGAATGACAAAACCATTTACATGGTGGGGATGTTGTGCCAGAAAAAATTACTAAACGAACGATATTTTTTCCTTCTACATGATTCAAGTTGCAAAGAGCAATATACTAACATGTTCTTTGCCAGAGAACTTGAGTGATGATTTTCTGCTTCTTTAAAAGTCATATTAATGATCTTTTTTTTTTTTTTTTTTTGCATGGGCAGGCACCGGGGAACGAACCTGGGTCTCTGGTATGGCAGGCCAGAATACTGCCACCGAGCCACCATTGCACCACTCAATGCATTAATGATCTTTGACTAGGTTTCCAAGGGAAAGACTCTTCACAACATCTCTATACAGAATCTAGATGTTTCTCTGTTGAACTAACTTAGAATTTAACCTCTACAGTTAGATCTCAATTGTGTAAAATATATAGGATGGGTGGTTAAACATACACTAAAATGTTTATTTTAATTTTCTTTGGGCATTGGCATTCTGGGTGATTTTAATTTTTCATACTTTTTTTTTGTATGCTGTGTAGCGGGGCCACATTTCATTCTTTTCCATGTGAGTATCTGTTATTGCAGCACCATTTGTTGAATTGCTTGTTTGGGAAGTGCATGGGTCAGGAATCGAACCCGGGTCTCCAGCATGGCAGGCGAGAATTCTACCACTGAACTACCCTCGCACCCCCAATTTTACATACTTTTTTATATTTTCCAAAATAACAATATGTAATCATAACTTGAAAAATAAATGGTTATTAATGATCACTCTATATAAGATTTTATATGCCAAGTGATCACAATGATATACTTTATAAAGTTGAGACTGCCACTAGAAAATACCAAAATATTGACAGTGATTCTTACTGACTTAAACTCCTTCTTTATTTTATAATTATTCTATAATGGACATGAACTCATTTCATGATAAAAATTATTTTAAAAAAGAATTTATTAGACTTGATCCAACGAAATGGCAAAAGGTCATGCCGGCTTAGCATTCTGTCTCCCACAGTGGCATTCTAGAATCTTTTTTGAAAGGACATGTTTCCCGTGATATCAATCTCAAAAGGTTGAACGACATACTCTAAACGCCTCTAGCTTTCTTTAATAACTGCTTTGAATGTATTATCCTTGTATTTTTAGAAATTCTTCTGAAATCAAACTGTGACTCAGCCGGAAGAAAAGAAGGCCTAACTTTAATGAAAGTCTTATGGAAGTAGAGCTGAGTTGGTTTCTAATTCTGTTACTGGGGAGACCCTGCACGGAGAGCCGTCCGTGTGTCTATGCTAGGGTAGAGCCGAGGGAGTTAGTCTCAGCTGGAATGGCGAGGGGCTCTGTTTTCTCTTGAGTCTAGAGGCTAACCACAATGGAAGGCAGGAACAGTGAGAATGTAGACTAGCTGAGAAAGGAGACAAGTTCAATAACCAAAAAGCAGTATTAGTGTCAGATCCAAGGGAGAGGAGGAAATCAGGAGGGAAGGAAAGAGAGAAGGCACACCTTAGAATGCAGTGTGATTAAAAGAATGTAGGGGTTAAGTCAGGTAGGCCTAAGTTCAAATTCCAGCTCTGCCACTTACCTAAGTTTGGCCAGGTCCCTTAATCTGCCACCCAACGCTTTGGACAGGTCTTTGTTTCCCCACTTTTAAAATGGTTGTGACCCAGATGTCAGCTGAGGCCATCCTATCTTGGATGCTAGGTAAGATTGGCTTCTGAGCCGAGTACAATGCCTTCTCCATCAGGTAGGATTGGGATTTGTTGTGATTAAGAGACCCAAAAATATAAGCTTAAAAAGAGAGGAGTTTGCTTCTCTCTCCCAGTAAAGTCCAGTGTTGAGCAGTCTCGGTTGACATGGTGACCCCAGGCATCTGGGCTTCAGGTGGCCCAGTTTTCCCTCCACCATCTCGAGAGTGTGGCCTGTCTGCACGGCCATCACCCTCAGCTTCAGGACGCAGAAAGAAGGAGAGAAGGGCAAAGAAAGGGAAGGGGAGTATAAACTACCTGTCTTTTATGGAAATGGCTTAGACGCAAGGCAGTCCCCTCCATGAGAACTCTCTGATCCCAGTTGTTAAAAAAGAATTCTTTATTCATTCTTCCATATTGGGATAATAATATTCACTTTACAATATTGTTGGAAGCATATAATACAAGATCTGGCCAATGTCATAGCATATAATAAAGATGTTTATTAATGACTAATATTAATTATGCTATTTAAAAATTTACGTTAATACACTAATGATAAATTTTAACTCATTGTGAAACACAAAATGGGCTTGGAATAATATGTTTTATGACTATATAATATCCCAGAATTTTTATTTCAGAATTTTATTTAGTCATTAAATATAAAATTCTAGAATATTATATAATCACTATATAATATGCATAGTTATATGCTTATGAGCAAATAGTAAATTAAAAAAGGAAACATTTGTAGGCATATCATAATTATGACTATATGCAAAGATTGGGATAAATTTTAAAGAAACTATATTAAAAAGGAAACATTTAGTTACCTATGAAGTCTTTTTATAAATACATTTCCATAAGCAGATGTTTCATTGGGTGCTAAATAAAGTTATTTTGTGAAATTTGGCTCATCATTTATGTTCATTATGACTCATCTTCTGTCAGTCAGTCCAGTCTCACATTAGTGTCACTCCTTAAAATTGGAGGCAAAGAGCTCATGACTACCTGCATAGAAATATGGATAGTTGGAAGAAACTAGCCTAGTGATCCTAGAAACATGGTTGTCTTAGTTTGTTGTCAGGGCTGCTGTAATAACTTACCATAGACTAATTGGCTTAAGGAACAGAAATGTATTACCTCACTGTTTTGGAGACTGGAAATCCGGAATCAAAGTGTCAGCATAGACATGCTTTCTTTACTTATTCCGGCCTTCTCCCCTGGCCTCTGGTGGGGATTTCATGGGATTCCCAGACTGGTGGTGATGTAACTCAATCCGTGTCTCTAACTCTGCCTCTGTCTCTCAGTGTCCAAATTTCCTTCCCCTATAAGTACAGCAGTCAAAGTGGATTAGGGCCCATTCTCATCCAGTTTGCTCTCGTTTTAACAGCTTCAAAGATCCAATTTCCAAAAAAGTTCACTTTCACAGAAGCAGAGGTAAGGACTTGAACATGACTTTTTGGGGAGACACAATTAAATCCATAAGATTTAGAATGTTGAATTTGGGCTACATCCAAGTTCTAGGTTTTCGCTGACATAAACATTTCTCACTGAGCTGGGATCTTGCTGCATTGAGCAGATTTGACGCCTTCAGTAGACCAAAGTCACGTATAAAAGTGAAAACTGCGTGTGCATGTGCTGGTTGTCCAGAGCTCAGTGCAGCTTTCGTGAAATTACCACATGGAACTGGATTAGACAATCCCTTCACTCAAAGCTCCACCAGCACACCCCAGGCCCTTTTGCTGAGGCCTCTATTCGAACCACCCACTGGGGCGCTTGACTTTTACACCTCTGGATTGTATCTTTGCCTTCTAATTCATGAATTTTTCTGTCACTATCTTCCTACTCAAGACTTCATAAAAGGAAAAACAGAGATACTTGACTGGCAATTTTGTTTTTGTATATTCTGGATGCTGTTACTGGGCCTAAATGAAATAAAGGACATGTGGCCAGAGGGGTTTTAAACATGATTGATATTGCTACCAATTGTTTACTTTCAATTCAACTTTCACATACCAAGCTTAGTGAACAAGAAAACTATACCTTTATGGGAAAGTACCTTTGGGACAGACTTGTAGAACATACGCATTTGAGAAAAAAAGAAATTGAATACACCAGACCAACAATTGAGTTGTGGTTGTGCGTTTCAGGGTGAAGTGTTTTATTTTAATTTTATAAGCTTTATGAACTATGCTTATGTTATTTTACTGAATAAAAACTAAAATAACTCTGGTCGATCTTCAAGAACTCCAAATACCTCCTAATGTCTTTTGGCTTTAAAAAATATTCAAAGACTTTTCAAAGTTATGAAGATGTGCAATTACTGAGGATAATCCAATATCTTTACTACAGATTTAGAAAGCAATTCCTAAGAAATTCCCAAAACTCTTTGAAAGAGGCAGTTTCAACAGAGTAAATGTATAGCCTCCACAGGGGGCAAATCCATGGATTTGGAAATGTTCTGTATATTTGTTTCAAAAGCAATTACATTTTCTACAGACTTGTCTTATGTATGAAATTATCCAATATTATTTTAAAATAAAGAATGCAGTGGCTATTGTTATAACAATGCTGCATAAAATCTCAGTAGCGTAAAACAGTAAGCATCTGTTTAGCTCACGAATGTATGAGTTAGATGGAAGTTGGCTCGTGTCGGCTGGGCTCAGCTGAGTGTCTCTGCTTCAAGTTGTGGTGCTGTGATGGCTCTGCTTTTCACTGTACGTATAGGCTAGATTAGCTCCTCCATGAAGCATTGATTTGGCAGGATATGTTCTTCTTATGGTGACTGCAGAGAAGAAAGAAGAAAGGTGCAAGTTCTCTTCTGCTCTAGGACTGGGTCAGTCACTTCTTTCCTCCTGCCCCTGGCAAAAGCAAGCCACATAGTGGAGCCCAATATTTAAGAGCAGGAAAAGACTTTATGCCCACGTTGAGGTCATGGCAGTGGAAGGGTAAAGCATTAGAAGTGATCATCCAATCTACCATGAAGAGGCTGAACAGATGAGGAGATGGCACCATAAAGTTAGAAAATGATGCAATAGTAAATTAGGTGAAGGTGACAATTTGAGAAGTGGTTACTCTGCTCACCCTTTTTTTTAGCTGACTAATTGCCCTGACTCTTTGACCACACCTTGGTAAATTTAGGAATTTAAGGGCAACAACTTGTAGAAAATAGACTGTACTTCTCCTACTGAGTCTTTCAGTTAAGTTTGACCAAAGCGACAGAAATAGAAGACTTCTGAGTACTGTCCCAAATAAAAGTCTTAGAAAGAAACATAGATTTTTTTCTATCTAAAGCAAGTCCAGCCTATGCCAGGCTAAATATAGTTGAAGGATCTTGGTGTGCCCACACCAGAAACAGACAATTGTCTGCTATCAGATCAATGCCAGTGAAGTGGAGAACATCCGTGCCCCATAACAAGGGAATATGAACAAAGGACTCTCATTGGCTTTCTTCATTACCTGATTTGACATTGATTTCCAATTTTTTAAATGGAGCCCTAAGTTAGTCCCTTTGGAGTCAAATATGAGAATAGAACAGCTGCTATCGCAGCCCAAATGACAAGTTTTCAGAGGGTTCATGAAGGAAGAGCGGGGCCTTTCCTCTCGAAGTGAAAACTCATTTATGACCTTTACTCTGAGGCAGTTTCCACTCCAGACAAGAAGCTGCTAGTGTCTCAGTTGTTAAAACTCCAGATTTAAAACAAGTTAACTGAACGTAGAAAAGGAAGTAAAACAGATGGCTTCTACAGATATCACTACTCTTCTGATTCCAAGAGAACTGGATTACATCTTCCGGTCATGACGACAGCTGATTGTGTAGTTTCGGGAAGTGTGTTAGCATCCCCTAGCCTCAGTTTCCTTATCTATAAAGTGAGTTAGAGAGAGGCAAGCTACAGGTGTAATCTAGGGAGGCTGGCTTCCTGCAGGTGAGGGTCACCCTGGGTCAGGGACTGCTCCTTCATTGTGCAGGTAGACAAATTCTGAAAACAAAAATGAACACATACAAACCTGGACAGTAGTGTAGCTTAGAAGGAAATTTCTAGAGTCATACAGCTTGATGGGGAGCCAGGCTGTATCTCTGATTAGTTGTGTGATCTTGGGAAAGTTACCTAAATCCTTTGTGCTTCAGTTTCTGCATCCATTAAGCCTATAAAAATACTGCCCGGAGTTGTTATGTTATGTATGCAAAATGGTTAACTCAAGGAGAGTTAGTGCACATTTCTCTACTTACCCAGTGTCTCTCTGCTTGCCTGAGAGCATCTCCCTTCCCTGTTATTGAAACTTTTTAATTTTGCTTAAATATCCACCCCTCCTTTGTGTAGCTCAAGTGCCTCAGGGGAGTCCAATTACCCCTAGTTTTAGGAGAGATTCTGATAGAAACCAGTAGGTCTCAGACTTTAGTGTGCGTCAGAATGACCAGTAAAACACAGATTTCTGGGTCCCACTCCTGAGCTCCTGATTCATACAGCTGGGGTGGGACTGAGAATTTTTATTTCTAACAAGTTCCCAAGTGCAGCTGTTATTCCTGGTCCAGGGACCACAGGTTGAGAGGCTCTGTTTAATCCAGTCATGATGTCCTACCCCCTCGCCTGGTTGGTCCAGTAAGATTCCAGGATCTGCTTATCAAGAGCTTCTAGGGAAGAAGTTTCTTTGTTCTTAGGAGAGCCTCAGGAAGCCAGTCTCTCTCCAAAATGAAACAAGAAATTACCTAGCCCCAATTGCAGTTGACAGCTTTCCTATGATCACTGGGGTGTCAGCCTTAGGATGGAGTCAGTCTCAGGAGTAGGTAAATGGAAGACTCTTGAAAGAACCAGGTTTTTGATATATTCTTGAGATACCCGAATAACCTTCCCAGGAGGCTGCCCTCCTTTGGATTTCCAGTGGTGTGAACCAACAAATGCCATTGTGGAAATAAGTTTTGAATGGGGTTCTTTTCCTTGTGGCCAAAAAGCATCCTAACCTATACAATCATCACAACCATTGGTAACCTTATCAACATTTACTACATGACAAGCACCGGGCTTACTGCTTTGTATACGTTATAATATTTAAACTTCACAAGAATCCAGTGAGGTAAGTATTCTTGTTATAACATTTCAAAGATGAAGAAACTGATGCCCAGAGAGGTTAAACTTGCCCTGTGCCAGGCAGCTATTGATAAAGGAGGATCTGAGCTTTGGGTGTCTCAAACCTAATTCAGAGGCTATGCCATAATTACTCCATCATTCTTTCATGGCAGGATTAGTCTTTATTTCCACTGACTGTTCTCCAGACTAGCCATAGCAGAGTGTTTGGGTACTGGGAAGCTGGGTTAATTTCAGATGTGGTTATTGCACATGGATTGGGGGAGATAGGAAGGGAAGGATTCTGATGGAATAGTTTATGAGTTCAAGAAGGTTCATAAGGTGAGGCCCAATGAACTATGATTTTTCCAGAAAAAAGAGTGGAGTTCTGTTCTCTTTCTTGGATGGGCAGCAGGAACCCTGCCAAGTGCTGTTCTCTTGTCCCTCTTTCTTTAAGCCTCCATTTAATTAGTAATACTTCCATTCTGCCCACTTGTGTTCACCTCATGTCGTCTTACTTGAACTTAGCTGTTCTCAGCTCTTCTAGCCAACACCTTTACTGATAATTCTCAGCTTACTTCTTCAGTGGGTTAGTCACCCATTTCATACACTCAAGTAACTATAGAAAATAATTTATCACGTGCTCATGTAGCATCACCCTATTTACCAGAGTTTAATATTTTATCTATTTACCTTATGGCTCTTAAAGAAATGACAGAAAGTCCCATCCTGAAGTGAGTGGGTGTTGCTCCTATGATTGTTTTTCTATTTTAACTGCACATAGAGTATTGTTTACCATGTTTAGCATGCACAAATCATTTTGCAATTTGCTTTTTTCCATCAATATTTTTTCCTAGAATGAGTTCATTGTAATGGCTTACAGTGTTCCATTTTAGGAATAAACTGCATGTGATTATCCATTCTGATGAGCACTTAGTTTTGACCCAGTTATTCTCTTTCATGAATAGTACGATGGGCATTTTCCTACCTCTCTCGTTGTGTGCTTGTGCTTGGGTTTCCCTAAGGTAGCTATCCAAAGATGGAACTGCCGAGTTGAAAGTGTATGTATCATCTTCAAATTCACTAGATATTATTTTGCTCTCCAAAGTGTGGCCACAATGCACCCTTCTGCTAGTCACATGTGAGTTTCCATTTCCCGTTTCCTTGCCAACAGTTTGTGTTAATAGCTTAATTATTAATAATATTTTGTCTATATTGTGAAAAATAGACATGCTCCCCACCAAATTTTTTTTTGTATGCTGTATGGCGGGGTCACATTTCATTCTTTTTCTATTGACTATCCATTATTGCAGCACCATTTGTTGAATTTTTTGCTTGTTCGTTTGTTTGGGAAGTGCACGGGCTGGGAATAGAACCCAGGTCTCCCGCATGGCAGGCAAGAATTCTACTACTGAGCTACCCTGGCACCCCACCCCACCCCACCAAATTTTAAGGTACTTTTTTGTATACTAAGTTCCAATATATAAACCTGGGTCTGTTTCCACTTGTCCAATTGTCTGCTGTCTAACTTTGCTCAAATCTGTTTCAATTCTCCTCTGTCTAGCCTTGCTCTGTGAGACAGTGTTGTAATAAATCTTAATATCTGTTAAGGTGAGAAACTTTTATTATTATACTTCAAAATTGTCCTAGTTATCCTTTGCCCTTTGTTGTTTTATGGCAATTTTAGCATCATCTTGACAAGTTCTATTAAAAAACTTCTAGAAGGATTGACTTTAGAGATTAATTTGGAAAAAATTGGTCTTTGTAATATTGAGTCTTTTTTTTTACCCATGAACGTATTGCATTTTTCTATTATTTCAGCTTTTTAAAAAAATTTACATCCTTCAATAAAGTTTTATACTGCTTCCATAATATTAATGCATATCTTTTGTCAGATTTGTTCCTATGTGCCTTATATATTTTTTGCTACTGTGACTGATAGAATTTTAAAATTATATTTTTAATTGGATGTTGCTGGTGTATAGAGATGCTATTGATTTTTACATATTATTTTGTATCCACCAAGCTCTTGTTGGTTTTAATAGTTTCTTTATACATTCTCATAGATTTTTTTTTGTGTAGACTATCATATCATCTGTGAATAATGGCAGTTTTGATTCTTTCTGTCCAGTCTTTTCATCTTCTTTTGCCCCTTGGCCTTTCTGCTTTTAGCTAGGACATCCAGGAGAATGCTGAATCTAAGTGGCGCCAAAGGGCATCCTAATTCCTTAAAATGGAATGCCTTAAACATTTCCTTATTCAGAATAATATTTGCTGAAGGTTTTTGGTAAAAACCCTTTATCAAGTAAAGAAAGTTTCCCTCCAATCATGGTTGCTAAGAATTTTTACTTTGAGTGGATATTGAACTTAATCTGATTTTTTTCTCTATCTTTTGAGATAATCATATAGGTTTTCTCCTTTTATCTGTTAGGAATGTGTAGTAACTTTAGTGATTTTCTAATGTTAAATCATCTTTACATTCCTGAAATAAGCCTTACTTGGTCATGGATATTTATTCTTTAAATACCTCACTGCATTTAGTTTTTAATAAATTAAGATTTTTGCATCTATGTTCAAGAGTGATGCTGGCCTATGAATTAATTTTTTTCATATATTATCCTCAGGTTTGGATATTAAGGTTACATTGGTTGCATAAAATGTGTAGGGAATTTTTTCTCTATTTGCTCTGTAACAGGTACATACTTTGGAAAATACTTATTTCTTGGAGGAATTTTCATGTATAATCAGTTGGGCCCCCTTTTTTGGGGGGGAAACATAAGTTTTAAATTACAGATTCAACTTCTTTAATAAATATTAATTCAGGTGTTCAGTTTTTCTTCTCATGCAAGAGTTTTGATAGTTTTTTGGGGGGGAGAAAAATTTCTGATTTCTAATCTGTAATTATACTCTTTATTCATGCTTAATCTGGAAAATTTGTACCTTATTTCTTTTTCTCAGTCAGTCTTGCTCAAGGATTGGCTTGTTTTTGGTTTTTGTGAACGCCCAGCTTTTTGGTTTTGTTGATTTTCCCTAATTTTTTCTTTGTTTCTATGTGATGAACTTTTACAACTATTTGATGAACTTCTGCTCTTATAGCTTTCATTTCTTTTCTTTTTCTTCCCCTCCTTTGAGCTTAAATGTTTTTTTATCTAACATTTTGAATTAGATGCTAAGTTCATTATATTTGATCTTCTTATCAAATATATCCCTTCAAGGCTATGATTGCTCATAAGTTCTGATTGAGTTCCATCCATTAAAAATTTAATTTTTCACCTCTTTACTTTTAGTCCTTTTGGCATTATGTTTTAAGTATCTCTTGTAATCAGTTTATAATTGGAATGCACATGATTAAAAATTAATGTAACAGTGAATTTAATCTGTAATGTTAATTGTGATTACTGGTGTCCTATTGTTTCTACCATCTTATCTTGTACTTATAATTACCACGCATTTCTTTAATTCTCCCTGTCCGTCCCTGTGTTGGTTTGAAGCTGTTGTGTTCCCCAGAAAAGATTACCTTCTTTTAACCCATTTCTGTGGTGCAGACCTATTGTAGGTGGGACCTTCTGATTAGGTTATTTCAACTGAGGTGTGACCCATCTCATTCAATGTGGATCTTAATCCTATTACCAGAGTCTTTTAGAAGAGGGTAAAAGACAGAAGAAAGCTCCATAGAAGTTTAGAGGAAAGCCCTGGAGAAGCTAAGAGAGGACCCACAGAAAACAGTGAGGAAGTCACTGAAGCCAGAAGGTGAAAGCAACAAAATCCGAAAGAGAAGGGCCAGGAGATGCCAGCCACGTGCCTTCCCATGTGACAGAGGTATCCCTGATGCCAGAGGCCTGTCTTCAGAGTCTAGGTATCATCCTGTTGTTGCCTTGAGTTGGAACATTTTCACAGCCTAAGAACTGTAATTTGTAACTCAATGAATCCCCATTGGAAAAGCCAACCCATTTCTGGTTTATTGCATTCTAGCAGCTTTAGCACACTAAAACAGTCTCTCTCTCTCTTTTAGCCTTTTGCTTGTCTGTTTGGGTGGGATTTGTTAGACTCATTGAAAATTCTTTCTCATTCTGCATTTTCCCACTCCAACCTCCAACTCCAGAAACTCTACCCTAGTCTACTTTTTAAGGTAAGTGTTACCATTATAGGTTTAGCATGCATAAATCACTTAAAAACTCTAAATTTAATCAACATCTCTGCTCTTTTCACAAAAAAGCAGTGGCTTCCACCCTTCATGTTAGTGTTACATAACATTAATTCCACCTTTCAAAACACATGTAATCAACTCTTCCCTAGTTTCTTTACTCTTCTTCATTATAATTCAAGTTCTCTTCTCCCGAAGAACACCCCTTAGTGCTTTTCAGAGAGGGCCTGTGAGTGGTAAATTCTCTCAATCTCAGCCTTTGTTAGCCTGACACATCTTTATTTTGCCCTCATTCTTTTTTTCTCATTTATAAATTGAAGTATAATTAGGATACAATAAGCACAGATGGCTGAGTTCAGTTTTGACAAAACCCCACCCAAAACAAGATATTGGTCATTTCCATCACCCCAGAAAATTTCCTCATGCTTTTCCCTATCTATTCCCCTCATCCCAGGGACTACTGTTCTATTTTCTAATATCATTAGATTAGTTTGTTTCTTCTAGAATTTAATATAAATTAATCACACAGCGTGCACTCTTTTATAATTGGCCCCTTTCACTCACAATATTGTTTTTGAGATTCATCCATGTTGTTGTGTGTTTAGTACTTTATTCTTTTTTTATTGTCAAAAGGATTCCTTTGCATGGATACCCCTATTTGTTCATCCAATCTCCTGCCGATAGACCGTGAGTTCTCCTACATGTCATCCTTATCCCTAGCCATGTGTCTGCTTTTCTGAGACTTAGGAAGCCAAATTCCATTCTCTGGCACCATCTAATAATTCCCTCTGTTCACTTCATGAAGTCTCATTCCTTTTTTCTCTTTCATATCTCCTAACATTAGGTAAGATACAAATGCTAATATTGCCTCCAGCTCCTTCAGTTTTTTTTGAGTATTTCAAAATCCCAGGCTTTTTCTGCTGGGGCATTTTTCTTTACTTATTCAGCAAGAATGTGGAGTGGTGGGTTTGTGGGAAACTGCCTGTGGGATCCTCATATTTGATGTTGTGACATTTATAAAATGTTTACCATGTATCAGCAACTAGTTAAGTACTCCATTCAGATTATCTCCTTACCCCAATCCTGTGACTACCTCCACTTGACATGTAAGGAGACAGCAAGATGACACACCTAGTAAATGGTGAGCCAGGATTTGATCTCAGAACATCTCTAGTTCTTGCATTCTTAAAAATTATTCTGCATTGCTGACAAGACAGTAAACTCTACTGTTAGCCCTGTAAGAATGTTTCCATACATTTCAGCAGAGGAATTACTCAGCATATCTTTTCTTTCTATGGTCAATGAACTTGCTAGTTACCTGCTAATTTTTCTGTTCCATGATTCAGTCTTCTGGAAGTGTGGCTCACTCTCTAGGGAGAACCTCATTTCTATGTATTGCTCCTTTCTTCCGAGGTCTTTTTCCTCCCCTTTCTTCTTAGGTGTCAACAGCTTTCCAGAAGGAAACCAGAAGGGAAATCTCTGCCTTTACAGGCAGACCAAAATACTGTTCTCCTGGTTTCTAGAATACCTTTTAGTTAATTAGTGACTACTTCACAACCTAGCTGGGCATTCAGTTAGAGAGTCTCTCGGCTTAATTAAGTGATTGTAATTAACTGAGTCTTGGGCTTCTGTGGAGCTGTTGCATTTGGTTATTTCCCAGTTACTGCAAAGATAACTTTAAATCTCTCAGGGGAGCTTATACTTCTTTCTTGTACCTTGGGAGTAGCAGGGCTGATTCCCCAAAGAATTTTGATGCCTTATTTATGTCAATGAAGCTTGTAAATATAGATGAGGTACAGAGGCCAATTGGCTGCTTGCAGGTTATGTTTTCCCCAGATTTTCCATAAACTCATGGTATTGGAGAAAAAACCAGAATACAGTGATTGGAGAAGAAATGTATTGAGGTTTGGGTGAGGGACAAAGCATATGAGAGAGTTTGACTAATGTCAAAGAAAAATTGCACGGACAGCGTGAAACAGGTAAGGATGACTAAGGATAACTTTATTCACAGCCACCATTGCAGGGGAGAAGGAAAGAAGAACTCAAATTTGTTAAAAAAAAAAAAAAAAGGACAGCCAGGTTTCAAGGGCTGGGAGTAGGTTGGAGGATGGTAGGGGATCGATCACCGGGAAGATGATGTACTGAGGCTGCAATTAGGACCCCTTGGTTTGGAATGTTTTCTTTGCAGTAATTAGGCCAACAGGAGTCTGTGAAGTTGTGGAAGGAGGAAGAAGGAGATAAGGAACTACCTCCTTAGGAGACTTCCAGGTGCCTGGTTAGTTAAGGGCTGGGGAGAGAGGGAGAAACCTGTCTACAGGTTAATCAAGCCAAAGGGAACTTAAGGCCATTTTGGTCATTCTTAAAAGATGGACGGTGGTAAAGGATGACAAAATACTTCAAGGTCACATGGAAAGGGCACAAATCAGGAAGATTCATCAGTTCGGAGAGTCATGACTTTGGGTTCCAAATGAGGATTCTAGAAGATGACACCAGAGTTTGAGTTATGCTTCCAGAGAGCAGCTCAATGTCCATGCCAAAGATGTAGAAAGAATGAAAAGCCCCAAGGTAGTTTTGGGACTGTTCTCTTGGTCCAAACTCTGGCCCCAGGGACTGCACCGGCAAACGGAACGGGAATTGTGCACCCAGTGGAGCCTTGCAGAAAACCGTCCATACTGAGGCTCCGTGAGGATGAGGTGTGTGGTAGACAGAGGTGCGTGTCCAGAGGTGGTTTACCCAGAGATCCCATGGTTGGCAGTGTTAGGTTCTCACTAACCAGATGAGCCACTTCTCTTCAGGATCAGCCATCCAGGAGACAGAGAGAAGGAAAGTGTCCTTTGGGTTGGGAGAGGAACGGAAGTGCCCTGGTCTTTGGGTTAGGTGCAGTCACGGGGAGAGAAGGAGGGTTATTTTACTACTGATTTCCTGCCAAACCTTAGTGTGTGGGTCAGTTTACAGGCCCTGAGGGGAGTCACATGCCACCCCTGGAGGTTTGGAGGACTCCTCGACTGAGGGGTTGGGATCCCAGGAGAACAAGCCGCCCTTTACCCTCTGGTTGCTGGTAAGGGACGAAAGACGCTGCCTCTCATGGCCTCCTCCTCAGGCTCCCTGTAGCCGGTGAGCAGGACCTGAACCCTCAGGGGTAGCGCTGTGGGCTAGCGACGCCCAGCAGGTGCTAGTTTTGGGGGCTGGGCACTGGAGGCTGCAGTAAAGGGCCGAGACCACAAAGCAGCAGCACATCTGGGAGACATAAGAAGCCCCTGGGGTCGGGGGAGAGGGTCTCTTGCCTACCCCTCATCACCCAGGGGGCATAGCGACCAAACGCATGGTTGCACACATGGAGCTAAGGCCAAGAACAAAACCTGCTTCTGAGCTAGTGACCTGGGCCTTTGATATTCTCCACAGGGGCCTGGTCCCTGGAGACACAGGTCTTGTGAGAGAATGGAGGATTTTTAAAAAAGACTTCTTTAAAGCATTATAATTAAAAACCTTTGGAAATATCCGTGAGCAATGCATTAATGCCACTCGAAGCACCTTAGCCTCCTCACTCAAGCTGCTATATATTGAAATAGAATTCAGAGCTGCAACAATGGGATCAACTGATTTTGTTGCTAAGTAGCTTCTAAGAGCATTTTGAAGTCTCAAAAAATGCCACTGAGGAAAATCTCTTCTAATCCTCTTCTCCCCTTTCCAGCTTCCCCTCTCTGCTGGCCACAGAAATAGATTAACATTTGTTATACCTCTATTGGCAGCAGTCAAGCAAGCAATCAGCATTTTATCTTTGGTATTTGATTGAAAGTAGAAGGTATTTTTCATTTACACTTTTGCCTGAAGGGAAAGGGGAAGCAGATAAAAAGAAGAAAAGGCATTGCTGTGATGTACTTCTCCTGGATATAAAAGTTGTAATCTAATGTTGTACTCTAGCTCTTTTCAATTCGATGAATATTCTTCCATTATCTGACAAAACACCCAGTACTGGGATATGGTTACCTGATATGAGGGGATTATTGTAGAGTTAATAAAGCTGTGCCAGACATCTGCTAACAGGTTTATACATTTGTTCCCACTCTTTATTTTTACCTTCAATAGAAAAATTTGGGTTTATGCATTTGCTATTTTAGAATACACTTTGAAAAATAACTTGAGTTATAAGTAAACAATTAAGAAAGATAGGAAGTAACATATTCCAGGTTAAAATGAAGATGCAAGTCTTTATTATTCTAATGCTATAGAAATCCATTAACAAACGCATTATGCTGAAGGATATTAAAATAAAGAGAGGTATATGTAAAAAGCAACACCTCTCTCTAGGAAAGTCATGTATATGAAATACAGATGAATTGTGGATATACTACAATGTAGTTTAATACATTAAATTTACTTAGTTTTAGATTTTATTAGAATACTCACACACATTTAGGGTATTTTTTTTTCCAGTTGAATAATTCTGTCAATGTACCCTAAGGATCAAATTTCAGATTGTGGAAATGAGGTAGAAAATGAAAATCAAAGAATTGACTACCAGATGGGGGTAACTTAATGGAAGAAATAAGGAAAAGTATGTTCTTTAGATAATTTCTATATTTCCATTTTTGACATTAACCCTTGCCATGGGAGAAATTTGGGGGCTGTTAACCCACTTTGTCTGAAGCACATGATGTAGAGGAGGCTGCCTTGTTTGACTGGGGTAAATGGAAATGGGTCTGAATATCTAGATTCTAATGACTTTGCCAGTCAATGCAAAGTAAGGTTTATATGACAAAATTGGAAAAGAAACTTAAGGAAGATTGCCACAGGTGCTGGCAGTGATCAAAAAATTGGTAACCAAATGTTTCTGTATTCTGCTTCCTCCATTCGTTTGAGAATAAAAATAAGAAAAGTTTGCAGGAATTTTGCAAAAATTAATATATATGTATGTAAATGCATATAAAACGCAAAAAAGAGTTTCTTATTATAAGAACAATCCCACAGTTTTAGGTTTTTACTTCTAGTTGCTCTAAGGTACTGGAGATTAAAAGAAATATCAATATAATGATTCATCAATCATACCCATTGGTTAAACCCTACCTTCTTTGTATAACTCCACTGTCACCTTCGATCTTTCTGTCACTCTTTCAGGGTATTTGAGCTATACCCATTGTAAATTTTTCATGTTGCAAGGGGCTGCTGATAATATGGGATAGAGGGATAGAACTAGTTGATGTTCTGGAGAGGCTGGCCCCTTTGCATTTCAGGACTTATCTGGTCCAGGGACCCATCTGGAGGTTGTAGGTTTCTGGAAAGTTACCCTAGTGCATGGAAACTTTGAGAATCTTATATAAAGCCCTTGGTGTTCTTTAGAATTGGCAGGAATGGTTTTGGTTGGGGTTTGGCAAGCTGTGATAGGTAGTAATGTCTAACTGAAACTTGTATAAGTGTGACCTCCAGAGTAGCCACTGAACTCTATTTGAACTCTCTCAGACACCCATACCTTAATTGTTACACTTCTTTTCCTCCTTTTGGTCAGGATGGCATTGTTGACCCACGGTGCCCGGGCCAGGCTCATCCCTGGGAGTGATCTCCCATGTCGCCAGGAGGACTTTCACCCCAGATGTCATGTCCCACATAGCGGGGAGGGCAATGATTTCACCTGCAGAGTTGGGCTTAGAGAGAGAGAGAGAGAGGTCACATCTGAGCAACAAAAGAGGTCCTCCAGAAGTAACTTTTAGACATCCCTTTAGGTAGGCTAAGCTTCTCTACTACCTACATAAGCTTCACAAGAGCAAGCCTCAAGATCAAGGGCTTGGCCTATTGATTTGGGTGTCCCTAGTTTGACACAGTATCAGGGGTTTCTCCAGTGGTAAAGTTTAAGTTTCAGATTCTTTCTCCCATCCCTCAGGGGACTTTGCCAATACTTTTTGATTAGCTGCTTAATATACTCTGGGATGTATCCAAGCATTGCATTAAGCTATACAGGATTAAAGGCTCTCATTCTTATTCTGGGCTCCTTGTGTTTGGATTGTTAAATGATCTATCCAGATAAATTGAGTTAGATTATGTGCTTCGGAAAATTTAAGTTCTGGACAAAATAAATCTTTCTTCCTTTAGTCCCAAAAAGTAAGTGAGGTTCTAAAATACAGACAATGTCTTCCTTACCCCTGTATTCCAAATTACCTTAATCCCAACCTGGTCAGCTTCATTCTTATCTCTAAATATCAGGATATATAAATATATATAAAACAGCCTTTTGAAATCCAGGATTAAGAATTACTACTCTGGACTAAATTGGACAGCTATAAGAGCTTACACTCTAGGCCCCTGTTTTCTTATAAGTATTTTCTAATGAGACCATACAATATTTGCTCTTTTGTTTCTAGCTTATTTTGCCTCACCAAATATCCCACAGGTTCATTCACAATGTTGCATGCCTCACAACTTCATTCCTTTTTTGTAGCAGCACAATATTTGAACATATGTGTACACCATTGTTTGCCAATCTACTTCGCAGTCACTGCATCTTTCAGCCACCTGCTTTCATTGGGTATCATATATAACATCCAAAGTCAACAGTCCATCAACACTCTCAATTTTAGATAATTTCATTGTCCCCAAGAGAAAGATAACCAATAAACACACCCTCACTAAATAGAAAATCCAAATCTCCCCTTAACTCTTGTCCCTCCCGCCATTATTTACCCCTGGTGTTGCTGTGGTACTGCTGATGTATGCCTGTTAAACATAGTCCATGGCATGCAACAGCAATGTTTTTCCCCTATACCCCCAATTTATATTCTTTGTACAAGATTCATACCTTTGAAGTAGCTCATGCAAGAACTTATTTATATTTGTAGTGTTAATTAGTGGGACACATGGATCTGTACAACCCCTTTCAATCATGTTCAGTTTCAATGTGGCAATATTACTTATAGACCCACTAGTGAACCACCTTCACGTCTATCTATTGCCTTATATTCAAGTTCACCCTCCTTAGCCAACCATTCACCCATCGCTAGCTTCTGTGTATCTCGACGTTAAATAGGACTTTTTAATGAGGTTACTTCAGTTAACGTGGCCAACTGATTAATAAGAAAATCCTATTACTAAATGCCTTACAAGGAGAAAACCTGGGGAGGAGGCAGAAACAGTAAGCTGCGGGAACTGGGAATAGAAAGGGAAGGCCATACCACGTAACAGGAAAGCCCAGGAAACCCAAGGATTTCCAGGCTGGGAGGAAGCAAGCCTTCCAGCCCCCAAAACCATGACACAATAAGTTCTTGTTGCTTAAGGCACCCGCTTGTGTGGTATTTGTCAAAGCAGTCTGGAAACTCAGGCAGGAACCTAGTGAAGATTCAAGGAGGTGAAGGAAGAGTGTAGAAGTCAGAAAAAAAGTGTATGAAGTGTATGTGTCCATATGATAAAACCAACCGGATTCAAAGAATGGCTGCTGAATTGTTTGGCCTGATTTAAAAACATATCCTCATTTGTTTCTCTTGCCCTAGTAATGGCTCTATATTAGGGGTTAGGAGAAGTCCAAACTCTTGGCAATGGAAAAGAACATGAGCATCAAAAGTTTATATCCTACAGTTGTGTGTGAAAAGTGAGTTAGCATGAGACAAAGCTCTCCAAATTTCTGCCCCTGCTCTGCTCTTGTCTTGGTTCCTACATACTGCATACTTTACGCTCTGCCCTTTCTGAACTGTTTACAGTTCCTTGATACATGGTTCTTTCTCTTAAGTCTACCTTTGCAATATGCTTTCCCTCTGCCTGGAATCTCCTCCTTCTCTTTTTTCACTTACTTTCTGCTGGGAGCTGTCTCTGAATGAATTAGGTGCATCTTCCACATGCTTCCATCACTTTCGGTGCTTATCCCACAGTACTGCATTTTCCTGTTTACCCATCTGTTCCCTCGTGCTAGGCTGGAGCTGCTGCAGTATGAGGGCAGTAACTAGTTCCCTCTATTGGTTTGGCCGAATGGTGGACATTTGGTGGCTATCAGGAATAGAAATGGACAAAGAATGTAAAAGTAGCAAACAAAAGAATTCTTGTGAGGTTTTGGGTTTACAATATAAATTTAAATCAATTAAAATTTTTTCTTTTCTGAGAGCCTGTTCTGTGTCTGCATTTTGCTAAGTGTCCTGGTAGATACAAAGATGAACAGGTTTTAAGACACAGGTCTTAAGAGGTCACCGTGTGCTGAGGAACTTACAATTCATAAGTGGAACAATTGAAGAAGAGGACGCGGCAAGCATTTGGAGCATTTACTATTTTCTGCACATGCAGAAGCTAAGTAAAGAATCCAGAAATATCAAAAGTATTTAACTTAAAATGTAGGTAAAGGAAGATTTGACTACTTAAAAATTTAATTATGCACATTTTCAAGAGCATTAATGTATAGGTAATTGTGGGGTTAATTCTTGTGAAGATATCCAGGCTGCCAAACTGTCGTAAGATTACAACCTAACTTTCCAACACAATCTGTTATCAGTTCCTGTTTCATGTTAGCTTTCTGTGTGTGCCCAATTTAATAGAAGCTGCCTTAAGTGTTTTCCTCTTTGTTAAACAGTTTTCTAAAATCTATAATTCAGTGAGACAGTAAGTAGTTGCATTTATTTCTACACAATTCAGCTCTGCACAGCCGACTGTGAATTCAGCGGGGCATTCTTCTGCTAGCCAGTTTTTGTTATCAGCTACACAACATGAAAGGAGATTGTATTTCCCTGCTAATGAAAGAAACTGAAGGAGAATAAAGTCCCTAAGTATTTTAAAACACTGGTTTTGAATTACAGCCTTGAGATCTAAAGGTAAAGAACAGTACAAATTCTGGAATAGATGCATCAGTTACTCGGAGCAAAGTATTTTATTTGGGACAAAGGGATCCCGTTTTCCTTCTACATTAGGTGAAATTACCAATTCTATTTATGTGTTGAACTCAAACATTCAAATCTCGAAAAGAGTTCATTTTCTCATCTCTTCATCTCTCAATTTTTAAGTATGATAAGGACATAAGCCTGAACTTTAATTTTAGCATTTACAAAATACGTCTTTAGGAAGTTCTCTTGTTTCAAGGGAGATCTTAGGATAAAAAGATACTTTTTCTTTCTGAAGGTTCTTCCAATTGTGGTCTTGTAAATGCAGCTCCTTCAAAGACATTTAGCCCAAATGTACGATGGTTTTCTGAGGTAGAGATGACAAAAATCATAAATGCAATATGTTTTTCCATATTGTTTTTATGTTTTCTGATATTCTTTTAATGTTAGTATGTGAATGAATTTTGCTAAGATAGGGCAGTGAAAACATTTTCCAGGCGATTTTGAGTCTTTCCTTTCCTCTGGTTTTTTGATGCAAAGGGCCTTTCCTTTGGCAGTGTATACAGACTATAACAACTGGGAAAGCCCAAACACAGCAAAATCCTCCCAGCAAAATCTACTCTTCTCCACTTTCATTCTTTGTAACCAGTTGATGCAGGTCAAATCCCACTAAAATAAACAAGAGGTTTGAGTTGTGATATTATCTGTTAAAATGGAATTTGACATATTTCTCTAATTAACCAATTTGCTATCAATAGAATTATTTTCTTTTGACTTAACTGATAGGAAATCAGTTCCAAATGTTTTTCAGCATTTTGACCATTTTTCTCTGGGCATGGTTGAGATGTTTTCCTTTAATTGCCTTCAAAAATCTTATTTTCAAATTACATGGCAAATTCAGATACCACCTACATGAGGACCAGGAGAAGTTCTCCAAGAAGCAGCATCCAGTTAAACTCATTTTCTACATTTCTCCTTGGTGGAAGCTGAGCAGCTGATGATATGGTGGAAATGTCCACAGTAACTTGATTTTTTATGACAGATCCTTCACTGTTCACACTTACTTTAGGGAAAACTAGGGCTTATAATTTTTCAGTGTCCAAGATTTCAAACTTAATTTTTGAAAGGCAGCTTGATGTAGTGGAGTTAGCTAGAATTTGTTTCAAATTTTAATTCTAATATTATATGTGTTAACTTGACTAACTTAAGCTCGCTGAGCCTTGGGTAATTCATGAGCAGAATGGACATAATAACCTCCACTTCAGAGAACTGTCATGAGATCAACTTTGATTACAGATGGAAAGCATCTAACCCTGTAGTTGGCACATGGGAAGTGCTTAGAAAACATTCATCTTCTCTCCTTCTACCATGTCATCCTTTCCCTTTGCTGACTGGATGGGGATCGCTGGTTGTTTCCCAACCAGTGTTTTCTAACCACTTCTTCAAAGTGTGGAATGAAGATGTGCAGTCTATTTGCTGGGATTTGAGGGACTGTTAAAGGCCTTCTGCTCCCCAAATACTTGCCTGGCATATTTTCTTGAATTTCTTCCTTTTAGAAATTAATTTTTAGGGGGAGAGATAAGGCCTTATATGTGGTAATTCTCTACTGAAAAACACAAGAATGTTAGAATGTTTCTGGCATTCATAAGTGAAAATATCCACCATTTGCCCTGGTTTACTCAGCACGGGTCCAGCTTTGTTCTGGTCTAATTATGAAGAGTGTTCCTTTTCACTCTCAAAAGTGTCCTGACGTGCCTGATAAGTCATGTGCTTCCCCTTTCTATGACGAGAGATCCTTTTGTGTTCACTGCTGCATCCATGGTATGTAGTACAGAGCCTGACATATGAATGATGCTAAATATATTTTTGTTGAGTAAATGTGGCTATATCTGTATTCTCACTACTCTAAAAATTAATCCATTATTTCTGATTATAAAAGTAGTACACATTAATTATGGAAAATTTGGAAACTTCTGAAAAGCAAAAGAAGAAAATAAAATAAGTCATGTAAACTCTTTACAACATGATTGCTAATACCTCAAGTAAGGTTGTTTATCGCTTCATTGTTTCTTGGAAAACACAGGATGTTACCTTAAGGATATCTGTGCAAGGAGGAGTTGACACATTAAATGTGTCAGTCACAATGTCTGCCTGGACTGCTGTGTTCTTTTGATTTAGGGGTGTGCTTTGAGCCCAAAGTCCTCAAACCATGGGTTACGCCCATGACCTGTGCAGAAGGATGAGCAAGACTAGTCATGTTCCTTCTTTTCAGGCTGAACTAGGGAAAACAGGAAGTAGTAGGATTTGATGGAAAAGGGATGAATGAAGAGAAGCCTTGAGGTAAGGTAGGGCCATGAGGAGTTACGGCGGGCTGAAGTGATGAGGAAACAAATGCTAGGAGGGAGCAGAGTCTTTGAAGTAGAGGAAAGTCAAGCAGAGAGGCGGGAAAGAATAATCCAATTGATAGAGAGAAGACAATGGGGCAGAGGCATAAAACGGGGAGAGAGACCATCACAGAATGACCATGACGGCTCTGAGAGAAAGAGAGAGAAGGCAGTTGGTCCTAAATGCTGGCCTGGTTTCCAGACATTTCCCAGGCCTCGACCCAGTTCATGGGAATCACTATCCGAATTCACTCTTCTTTTGGGCGGCCTGAGTGAGTTTCTGTTCTTTGCAATCTAAAGAATCTGACTGGAACAACCTGCCCATTGCAGCAATGAGCTATGTGCTGAATGTGGGAGACCACAAAACATCAGGGCTTCCCTGTTAGTTTAGAAAGAAGCAGGAGATCCTAGAGAACTCCTTGAAGGAAGAACCACTAGCCTCTTGGGACCTGGAAAACTCTGACTGCTACTCTCCCCAATTGCCTTTCCTTCTGAGGTCATCCAATCCTTCCCCTTTGCAACTCTGAGTGTATCTTCTTTCTGTACCCCCTAACTCCGACTTGCATGAAGTCATGACTTTAGAGATCTAGTGCCACCACTCTCTGACTAGCTGCAATCAGTGTCTCTTGTATTTTAAATTCTCCAGAGAGAGAGTCAGATGGCTTGTTGATCAGCCAGTGGATTCTGTCTTTGAGTCAGATGTTTCTTTGACATGTGGCTAGGGTGCATGAGGTCACATAGCCCCTATAGATTCTTTGATGAGCTGACAGGGGAAGGGCAAACTGAGCAACCTACAGGCTACAACTTGGTTCTGTGCTGCTATTTAATCCTGATTTTTAGTCCTACAGCAAACCCACCAGTGGACTGCTCAGCAAGTTTCAGAGCCCAGTTCTGTTAGGACTGCCAATTTCTAGGGAGACTTTCTCATTTCCGCCATTGCCTTGGCTAACCTACGCCCAGGTTCTTTTCCTGTCTATTACTGGAGCTGTCCACAACCCAGAGTTGACTGCTTGTCTTCCCAGTTTTGCCTGGGTCCAGCCCTTGAATCCACAGCTCTCGTTGCCAATATTTGCCCTCTCCCAGAACAGGCAGTGCTGTAAATGCTCACTCAGTACATGCAGAGAGAAGGCTGTGCTCCATAGAAGCTGGAATGAAGAAATAACTAACAAAATTACACAGTTTTGAATACTGACAGATTCAGCACTACTAGCCTGAGGGTGCCTATTGTGTAAATTCTTTCCTCAGCAATGTGACAATCTCTTAGCAACTCCAAGCTCCTCTGGTTTCAGTTTAACAGCAACAGGGCAGCAGACCACAGGGGAACTCGTTTCATCCCATAGGGTGTGTTTGCCAAAGCCACCTTGGCTGAGCTGTCTGCCTGCATCAGCATATTCTGATGAAGTGCAATCTGGCCATCCTTCCACATGTCTCAGTGGGATTGACAAGAGATATGAGAACACATAGCCCTCGGGAACTGTCCACATGCCCAGCCGAAGCTCTCGCCTATGCTGTGCCCATGAGGCTCATGTCATTTGTTGAAACTTCTCCTTCCAGGTCCAGCATCTTTTTCATTCCTTTTCAAGGAGGCAGAACTTCATGTTCATCACTTCTGTGATGGCTTAACGTCTGTGTTCTACCCCATTTTCATCTGATATCACAGATTCTGTGGCTGTTGTCCTCTCAAGACTGTGTGGCCTGAGAAATTATATCTGACAAGTTGAAAGCCCCATGGAGCCATCTCCATGAAGGAAGAAAAATAATTCAGGCCCAAATCAAAGGATTATCTTTCCCAGAGTGGCTCTGGGCTCTATTTTGTTTAGAGAACAAAAGGGAAGCACTGGGTTTGGAAGAGAGGGAGCTGTGGGTTGTGTGTAAGTGTGAATGTGGGTAAATGTGTGTTTTTCATGGCTGTATCCCAAGGAGCTAAATACCTGGCCTTTAGAACAAATCAAAGACTTTTATACTTTCCCATTTCTCAGATAGTATGGAAAAGAATCAGCAACAAGCATTCTATGATGTTTTTGGAAGCCTGATCTTCTCAGTGGATGGGCCAGTGCTTGGGAGTAAGTCAGCCACTTTCTGAAGCTATGTAACTCAGGCAACTGAGGGATCATTTAGTAAATTAGTCCTTGGAATGGTTCTCCCAGAATTGTTGGCTAGGGTAAAATGTACCAAATGGCTCCCTGATGACCTAAAGAGCTAATGAGTGCTTAAAGTATTCTTAGAGAGTTTTCTCAGTTGAAAATGAATACAGCTCCCCAAATATCAATTCTACAGTATGTATTGTGTAGGGGTAAGAATCAGGCAGTGTTCTCAGGCACAGGACCTTGTGATCTGGAGCACTGCTGCAGAAATCCTGATCACAACGATGGGTTCTGAAAAGTGCTGTCTCCTAAAGAGCCTAGAAAGGAATAATTGGTAGTGCTTATACAGCTGGCCAAATGGAACCTGTTGGGCAAAAGTTCAACTGAAGACTTGGTGGGAAGCTGAGAAGCTTTAGGGTTCCAGCATCCTGTAGAAGCTTTGAACACACAGCAACCTAAGGTTTGTCTTTTTAAAAAAGATGATCTTTGTAAGCTACCTCTTGGAGAACTGAAGGAAGGGAGAATTTTAATTTCTAGGTTGATGCAAAGGTATCTAGAGGGTCATTAGCAAGAGGAGTTATCTTTTAAGACTGTCATCTCTTTGACTATTCTGTCTATTGCAGAAATTAACTGTTCATGTGGACAAGAAACTGCTAGATATCTATTTAGCATACATTCGCCCCTTCTTCCTTGTTATAAAGTCTTGCTTTGATTGGGACAGAAGTGTGCTTAACTAAAAAATACTACATTTACCAGCCTCCTTTGAAGATCGGGGGTAGATGACTAAGTTCTAGCCAATGAAATGTAAGATGAAGATATTGGGTGTGTCTTCTGGTAAGTCTCTTTAAAAGGGATAAAGGATCCCGCCCTGATCAGGATGACAGACTGAGAAGCTTTAGGGTTCCAGCATCCTGTAGAAGCTTTGAACACACAGCAAGAACTGTCAGAACTATGTTTCTCAATATTCCAGAAAATATTTTACAGTGTGAGCAAAGAATCAAGAAAAAGGCAACTTGAAAGTATATAATCTCATAGTGCCCTGGCTGACCCTTCTCACATCCCCTGACTGGCTCAGCACAGAGCTGGCCTGTGATCCAAGTATAAGTCTCAGGTCCTGGTTCTGGATGGAACAGAGACCTCCCTTGTGTACATGGTGTGAGCATGTATGCCTGGCACAATCTGTCTGGTGGTGGCCTGAGGGACTGAACTAGAACACAAGTTGCAGACTCACTATTCCAGAACTTGCCCTGCATGTACAAAGAAACTCAGAGCTCTCCTATACTGGAAGAGCAGTCAAGTTGTAGATGTCTGTAGCAAGGGTTTGCTGGCTTTGACAGGTGCAGAACCTGAACTGTGAGGAAACTGTTTCCTAGGGAAGGGGGGTCATTTGTATCTGTGTAAATGGGGGAATTTCTAGGGTCACATGTGCATGCCCTGCAGAGAGATAAGGGAGGCCTCTATACTTTGGCCTTGAGCTATTATTTAAACTCATTGTATAGATAAGCTCTGAAGGAAAGCACTTCTACAGGTCAATCTGCAAAGACTTGGAAATGTTTTTCCTCCCTACCTCCTTCCCTCCCTCCCTTCCTTTTTTCCTTCCTTCCTTTCTCTTTCTCTCCTCCTTCCTTCCATCTTCCCTTTCTCCCCTCCCTCACTTTCTTCATTCCTTTTTTCTTCCCTCTCTTCCTCCCTTCCTCTTGGCATTAAAGGAAAGCTCTATGATAACACTAGTTAGATACAAGCTTAAGGAAAAGACACCTCAGAGTCTATATTACAGTGAGATACATTAAAATATCAAAATGTCCAGGTTTCAACAAAATATTACAAAACATACAAGGAAATAGGAAGTGATGGCCCAGGTGAAGGAGAAGATTAAAGCATTAGAAACCATAAATGAGGATGAACAGACCTGGGGCATTCCAGATGAAGTTTTTTAAAAAATGTCCTAAATATGTTCAAAGAGTTAAAGTAAAATGTGACAAAGAATGAAAGGAAATTAGTGAAATGTTTCATGAACACAAATAAAATATCAATGGAGAGATGGAAATTATGAAGAGTCCAAACAGAGCCAAAGACTGCAGTAAAAGAAGTTAAAAATTTCCCAGTGGGATTAAAAAAAAAAATGGAGCTGACAGAAGAAAGAATCAGGAAACTTTAAGATAGGACAATTGAAATCATCCAGTTTGAGGAACAGAAAGAAGAAAGAGTGAAGAAAAGTGAACAGAGCCTAAGGAAACTGTGGAATACCATTAAGTGTACCAATATATGTATTGTGGAAGTCCCAGATGGAGAAGAAAGAGAGAAAGAGGCAGAGAGAATATTCAAAGAAATAATGGCTGAAAACTCCCTAGATTTAAAGAAAGATCTGAATATATACATCCAAATCAATCCATGAATTCAAAGCAAGTAGACCTAGATAGACCCACACCACAACAGATTATAATCAAACTGTTGAATGCCAAAGATAGAATTCTGAAAGCCATAAGAAAGAAGCAATTAAGTACCAATTTCTCACTGGAAATTATGGAGCTGAGAAGGCAGTGGGATGACATATTTTAAGTGCTGAAAGCAAAAAATTGCCAACCAAGAATTCTCTACTCGACAAACTTATCTTTCAAAAATGAGGACAAGATTAAGACAGTCCCAAATAAACAAAAGCTGAGGCAGTTTGTCACCACTTAAGTGACAGCTAAAGAGAGTGCTGCAGTTTGAAAGGAAAGGATCAAATTAGCAGGTCAAAGCCACGAAGAGACGACAATCACTGGTGAGGGGAACTACATGGTAAATATCAATGTCAGTACCAGTATATTTTTGGCTTGTAACTCCACTTTTTACTTCATACAGGATCTAAAGGGCAAATGCATAAAATATAATGAGAAATAAGTGGTTTTAAACTCACACTATGTAAACATGTAGTTTATGACAAGAAGTACACAACAGTGGAGGGGACAGAGGGGCAGGGGAGCATTGTTTGTATCTGTTATTGAAGTTAAATTTGTTTCAAAACAAACAGGATTGGTATGGATTTAGATGTAAAATTTAAGCCCCATGGTAACTACAATGAAAATACCAGACGATACGCAAGTGAATAGAGACATAAAATAGAGTCCAGTTTGCCAGGGGTTGAGGACAGGGGAAGTTAATGCCTAATGGGTACAGAGTTTCTGTTTGAGGTGATGGGAAAGTTTTGGTAGTGGCAGGTGATCAGGGTACCACAACGTTGCGAATGAGATTAATTCTACTGAATAGTGTGCTTGGAAGGGGTTGAGACAGGAAGGTTTATGTTGTAAATATGTTCTCACAATTTGAAAGAGTGAGCACCTAAGGAAACAGTGACAATTAAGTGCAATACATGATCCTGGGTGAGTTCTAATTTGGGAGGAGAAAAGGGTAAAAAAGTACATTAGTGGGACATATGAAAAAATTGGTAAATAAAATGTAAGCTCTTATCAATGTTATATTTCTTAAGTGAATATCTTGTTCTTGAGAAATGTACATGACAGTATTAAGTGTTCAAGGAGCATGATGTATACGCCCTACACTCAAGTGTTCAGAAAATGGATTGATAAATGGATACCCATAGATGGATAGATAGGGGGACTGGTAGATTTATGGGTAGATAGAATGATACGTCAAGGATTTGGATATCTGGGGTTATAGGGGTGTGTTGGAGTTCTCAGTATGGGGTCTGTAATTTTTAAAAAATTTTCCTGTAAGTTTGGAAGTATTTCAAATTACAAAGTTTTTTTTTTTTTAGGGGCAATGACTCAGTTGGCATGTACCCTTTGCTCATTTTCTTTTCCTTCCTTCCTTCCTTCCTGGAATGAGGAAAGGATGGTTGGAGTTCCAGTAGCCACTTTGTAAACATGAGACATCCATGAGGAATGGAACCACAAGCCAGATATGGCAGAGCAGAGAGATAGAAGGTCCATGATGAGGTTGGGGAGCCACACCAAATTTGATGAAGCTCTGCTTTTCAGGTCTCTGTTACTCACAGTTGAACAGATTTTCTAACTGATACAATATGCAAGGCAGTAATTCCACATCTTCTACTTTTAAATAGAAGTTATTCTGTTCATAGAACAGTAGCATCAATAGGGAATACGATTCTAAAACCCAGCCAGCCCATCCATATGGATGGGCTCCATATGGCCCTTCTGTGCTGCCAAGGCCAGTCTAACAGACACAGGGAGGAACGGCAAGTGCAAAGCCAGTGAGGACATTCCAGAATGCGTGAAATGAAGACAGCTTGAATGACCTTGAAACGCCATAGAGGTCTTGATTCTGCAGCATTAAAAGGAAACATTTTTTTAATAGTGTATACTGGCAATATTTTAAAAGTCTACAAAGCAACACCCTAACCTTCAAAACATTGTATCAGGTAGCTGTCTTAATTACTGTTATTTGCATTATTCATTGACTCGAATGTGTAGGTGATCCAGTTTGGTTAAGTTCATTATTAACCACAATATAGGTTGGTTTTGCATGTACATACTCAGAGATGCAAGGTAACTTAGTACATTCGCTCTCCATTTCCCATCTTCTGACATAGTGTTATCCCTCTCCCCAAAGAAGCCCCCACATTGCATTATATGTCCTTCATTTATTGACCACACTAGGCGTTGCACTTTATGAGTTAGATTTTGCTATTTTCATTTCACAGATAAGGAAACTGGGGCTCAAGAGCTTCTGAAATTTAATGAAGATTACATAGGTGTTAATAAACGGCAGAGCTGGAATATATATCCAGTTGGTGTTTGCAGATTCATTATTTTAAACACTCTTCATTCAATAGATCTTTGTGGAGCTCTCACTATGTGTTAGGTGTTATTCCAGGCACCGGGGAGACACGATGTAAAAAACTGCAAGAATTTCCTGCCCTTATGAAACATTTTTTAAAATTCTAAGTTGGGGAAGATAGACGATAAACATGATAAATAAGTAAGCTTTATGGTTTGTTAGAAAGTGATGAAGTAGGGTAAGAGAGATCAGGCACAGAATGGGGATGAGTGGGGGACAAGGCTGCAGTATTTAACAGAGTTGCCGGGGACACCTCCCTGACAAGGTGCCATTTGAACAAAAATTTGAAGTAGGTGATTGTGGCAGCCAAGCAGGTATCTGCTGAGGGGAGAGAACTGAAGGCCGAGAAAAAAGCTGGTCGGAAGGCCCTGGGGTAGGGGTGGGCCTGGGTGGTGTGATGAAAGTGGAGGAGGTTTGGGTGGGGTGAGGGGGTGCAGTGCAGGCAGATTGTGTAGGGTCTTGCACGCTGCTGTTAAGGATGACTGTTTTTACTCTGAGAATAGAAGGGCCATTTGAGCAGAGAAGTGATGTGATCTGACTTACGTCTTTCAGAAAGGAACACCCAGGCTGTCGTGTTAAGAATTGACTCAGGTGAGGTATGGTGAGGTGCAGGAGCCCAGCGAAGAGGCTTCTGCACCTACGTTCTCCTGTCTGACAGGTGATTAGGGAGCATTGTCAGAAAGACAGACTCTACCCCCCTTGCCTCTCTAATCTCCTTTTTCTTTTCCAGGAAGAGAAGGCATTAAAAAAATTTATTGTGGTAACATATTTGCAACACAAAATTTCCCATTTTAACTACTTTGAAGGGTACAGTTCTGTGGCATTCATTATATTCACAATGCTGTTCTACCCTCACCACCAACCATCACCCAAATAGAAACTCTTTACCCCATTAAGTAATAACTTCCCATCCTCTCACCCCCGAAACCTGTAATCCACTTTCTGTCTCTATTCATTTGTATATTCTAGGTATTTCATATAGGTGGACTCATGTTATATTTGTCCTTTTGTATCTCCTTATTTCACTCAGCATGGTGTTTTCACATTTCATGCATATGGTCGTATGTATTAGAATGCCATTCCTTTATACTTATGAATAATATTCCACTGTATGTATATGCCATCTAATCCTTTTGATTAGAGAGGGTAGGCAACAGGTAGTTAAGGGTAGTATCAGACACTGTCCTTAGACTGGAAAGTGCTTAGTATTTCAGCGATGTCCCCTCATCCTTCTTCCCCCTCCTGGCAGTGGCGGGGAGGGGCAGTGAATGTGGGTGCCGTTGGAATGGACATCTTCAGAAATGCTATGAGAGAAACTTCATAAGGACAAAAAGTTTTGAGCATTTTTCTCTTCCCTATATCAACAAATATTTTAGTAGCTTAAACTAGTGGAGGGAAACAGAAATAAACATTAAGCACCATAAACAAGTAAATTATATACTATGTTAGAATGTGAAAAGAGCTATAGAAAAATGTGGAGCAGTATAAAGTGGATGGAGAGCCCCAGGGGCTCTGCAGGGAAGAGGCAGGTTGCAGTATTCATGGGATGGTCAGGGCAGGTCTCATTGAGGTATATTTTGGTCTGGTGAATAACAGGCCTCGAGAATTTCACGACATCATTAACTAGAGACATTGTGCCAGTATCTTGCATTTTATACCCCACCTCCCACTGGGATTTCTAGTGAAGAAGATAAAGTCAGTTGGCAAAAGTTCCTTCTCTTGGGCTGCTAATGCTCAGCTCACTTATGGCCTTCAACTTGACAATTCAAAGACTGTCAGCATCTTTGTCCCTTGAAGGGAAAGCAAGATTGACTTCTTCCCGCAAAATATCATCAGCCTGTGCTCTACTTGGACTGGTTTTCTGGGAAAATCACTGCTTCTTGCCACATATCTATATTGTTTCCATGTCACTGAAGGGACCCTTGAGATATGATTCACACATGTTTGGTAAAATACGATATGAGTTATCAAAACATTTACCAATTAATTTGTCCTTTTCCCTTTCTCCCTTTCTGTATAAATTTCTTGATAATGGAATGATTGATCACATTGCCAAACAACTCTTTAAATTTCATCTGAAGATCAATGGGGAGTAAGGAAATCTGCAATATCATTGTCATTGAATCAGCTGTGAAATGATCATTAGCCATTTTCTGTCTAAATGGAGAGATTTAATAATTTTGTACAGATGTGATGCAAGCTTCAACTCTAGATAATGTTTACAATAATAATCTAAACATCTTGGAAAACCTAATTTAGCACTTTTCAAAGTGTATTCCATGGAACCACAGTCCCATTTGATGTCCTAAAAAAAATAAGGGTCCAGTGTTCAAATAAATTTGGAAAAATGCTACCTGCTATTGCTCTTTCTTGGAGATTAATGATGTACCTTGGTCTTTTAATAGCTTTGAGAACTTTTCAAAAAGTAAACTTATTTTAACACAGTGTTTCCCCCAAACTTATTTGATTACAGAATCTTTTTGTCACATAACCATAACCATTAATTAAGTTCCATTGAACTACCAATTTCCAGGATGCACTCAGGGCAAAGCTGATGTGGCTGTTCTTAAATTTCTTAGAAGAATAAATAGAATTGCTTATTAATGGAATGCAGACAATATTTATTGACTCAATGAGCTTGAGGGTGAGCTATACATTTGAACTTATTTTAATTCTTGCTCTTTATTGTGATTATAGTGCTAAACATTTCTACATATTTTTCCAAATCTGAACATTAGGAAGCCCTCTTGGGCTCATGTCAATTTAATTTTGGGTTTGGGTTATAGTCATAAAATAGATGAGGTCTCAGTGGTCACCAAATTTACAGAGCTACTTGTGGCAAAGCATTATTGACATTTAAACAAACCAAGGGTATGGTTTCATGTGGCTACTAATTTGTGACCTTGTTCTAACAATCACACCAAGTTAACTGCTATGATAAAGTTCATTTCCTGAAAAAAAAAAAAAGGATCAGCCTCAAATATTGACAATTTGCTCTAAAATTTGAGGGTATTCTAGTTTTTGCTGCTGGAATACAATATACCAGAAACAGAATGGCTTTTAAAAAGGGGGAATTTAATATGTTGCATGTTAACAGTTTTTAGGCCATGGAAATGTCCCAATTAAAGCAAGTCTATAGAAATGTCCAATCTAAGGCATCCAAGGAAAGATACCTTGATTCACGAAGGCCAATGAAGTTCAGGGTTTCTCTCTCATCTGGAAAGGCATGTGGCGAACACGGCTGTCATCTGCTAGCTTTCTCTTCTGGCTTCCTTTCATGAAGCTCCCCCCCACCCTGCGAGGCGTTTTCCTCCTTTATTTCCAAAGGAGGCTGGTGGACTCTCTGGCTGGTGGACTCTGCTTCTCGTGCCTGTCATTCTCTGCTGTCCCAGAATCTCCTCCTTTCTCCAAAATGTTTCCTCCTTTATAGGATTCCAGTAAACTAATCAAGACCCACCTGGAATGTGTGGAGACACATCTCCACTAATTCAGCTTAACAGCCACTCTTGATTGAGTCACATCTCCAGGTTGATGGGCTAATTAAAGTTTCAAACATACAGTACCGAATAGGGATTAGAAGAAACTGCCTCTCCAAAATGGGATTAGGCTTTTCTAGGATGCATATATTCTTTCAAACTGGCACAGAGGGCTTCTTAATATTGCCCATGGTATCAAAACATTTTTAAGAGTTGCAGTTAATATTCTTAGCTTTCTAATAATTTCTCAAGATTTTAAAAGTACAAATCATAAACATGCCTGAGATGGTAATTGAGTTTAGCAGTGTTAAATTGTCAAAATTAGTTCAAACTTGACTCTTCAGCCTCTGTCTCTTAAGCATATTTTCCATCCCTTATGCAAAATGAAATTGAAATATAAGCTTCTTTTGCTGAAATACCCTTAGCATACTTTTCTGAAAAACTTTTCCATAAATGGTCATGTCCTTTAAAGTTCTCCAATACAAAGGACATTCTATATTTCTCTCATTCCTTGTTAAATGGGAAGTCACAGAACAATTTATTTTTTATAATCTTGAACCAAAATTTGTTTTTCAGGTGAGAATAACATTTTTCATTCATTGTCACACTGTTTAGTGTTTTGAGTCCACGAGTTTAATTTATCTGATTTTTTTTTCTTAAACAAGAGTCACTTTTTCTTTTCAGTGAAGAAGAAATAAACCATTGTCATCATTGAGATTTTGGGATTATGAAAGTTCACAACCCATTCCACCTTGACTAAACCATCACGTTACTCACTAGAGTAATATAAAATCAGAGAATTCAGCCACACCATCCATCTATCACTCAATCAATATTACATGAATAGAAGAAATGGCCAATGAGTTGACATGAGGTTAAATTTCACCATTGACAAAGTAAACTACGGAATCTTTAACCACCGTAACATAACTGATAACTATTATTCAGTTTAAGTAATGAAGCAAATAAAAATACACACCCCACTGCAGGGCTGCTGTTTAATGGACCAATTACAATGATTCTTGAAAGTAAGCATGATATTTAATCTAAACATTTCTATTCAGACCTTAATAACTGTCTTTGTGAGTTGCAACTTAGTCTTTTAAAAGCACAAAATGAAAAAAAAACAAAATTAAGTTCTTAGCATCTTGTGCTCAAGTACGAGTTTTTCTTCCAGGCAGCAGTGGCTGGTCAGTGCAGTGCTACCCTCCAGAAAACCACTTTGCAGATGTTCGTTTTCCCTCAGGTCAGAGGAGAGTCAGCAGGTGACTTTGCAAACGACTTCTTTGGTGAGAGGGCAGGGCTGACCCTGATAATTAGTTAAGACATTCCCCCCCAGGGAAGGTGAAAGGGTTACCTGTGAAATCCTTTAGAAGAATATGAGATGCCATCCTGGAGGACTTTTAACACTTTCAATCCTTACTTTTATTTTACGTTTGTAAAGTGTAGGGAAGTAGTGAGGTTATTTATTTACTTAGATGGGGAATTTCTGAGTTTGGGTCACTGATAGAAACAAGTACCAATCTTGGAAGCTGAATAGCAAAATTAGTTCTATATTATCTGGCTCACAGTCAGGTCAAGGAAGGAGCAGGTAACTTCCCTCATTATGGGACATGAGCAATGCTCTTCCAATTTCTTGTAGAATGCTACTCCATTCCATAGGAGGGAAAATATCAAAATGCCTTCAAAGCAATTGATATTAACTTCATTTGAGAAAGGCATAAACTTATTGTCAGAAGCTTTAGAAAAAAGACATCTTAACCATCGTTCCCTGACTCACAACCCAAATACAGCTATGGCATATCATTTGCTTCTTTAGGAAATCTGAAAATACAAAATCTTTATTTTTGCCTATCATTTTCCTGTAACAGGCAAGAAGCTTCAAGTGTTTTAATTTTCCTGTCATCCCTATCCCATCTTCCCTGTTGTTCTCATAGTTTAGCTCTCCCATATTTTTATACAACTCCTCAAAATTAGTCACTATTATATAGTATCTATTTAGATTTACAAATGAAAATCTAATTCTTTTTCACAATTGCTTTTTGTATTCCATTTCACCTTTGCTTTTTTTTTTGCTTCTCTCAAGTTCAGTTTTTAGTGCAGGAGGGGGTGGGTGTCTGTGAGTAGCTAACTCCTTCATTCTTTGTATGTTTGAAAATGTCATTATTTTACTCTTACTCTTCTGAATGCTAGTTTCACTGGGTAGAGAATTCTAGGTTATTTTACTTGGAACATTGAAAATATTTATCCTTGGCTTCTGGCATTTGTTTCTGCTGATAAGTCTTCTGTCTGTCTGATTGTTGTTGATTTGTAGATGAACAGTTGTTTCTCCAAGGTAACTTTAAAAATCATCTCTATTTGTGATGTTCTGCAGTTTCACTATGATGCATGGTTTATTTTTAAAGTCTTGTGAAGAACACACTTATTTTGAAGCCTTTATTTTAGATTGCTGTCTTAATTCTTTCCAGCAATAACGCCCCATTTTTTTTGTTTCCTTTTTCTCTCAGGGCAGTGGATGTCCTGTGCATTTTATGATTTTTGATTACGAGCTGATCTTCAGTTGGATTTGCCTCCTGGGGGAACCTTGCTGTACTTTGATCGAAGAGACCCCTCTATAGGGGTACTTTCACCGAAGCATGTGCTTTTCAGCGGTTTTGTACCAGTTTTATGTTAGCTTCTCTGCTACAGATTTTCACATACCTTAAGGAGTGTGAATTCAGGTTCCACGCCCAATACTTTTAGGCTGAAAAAAACGTGGAATTACGTCATAAAGTTGTATTGAGGTGTTTAGTACAGATGGGGCTTCAAAATTTCTATCAGGAAGGTGGTAGAGCCTGCTAAGGAATTTGTCTTAAAGTAGCATTTGGATAGTAAACAGAATGCTGTTACTAGACTTGCATGTTTATTTGGAATAGCTTGGGGGTAGGCGGATGAAAATTTAATTAAATCGTTTACATTATACTATATAGTAAGAGGAGCGTTTTTATGTAGAATATGTATTTGGTGTGAAGTGGGAGGTGCAGATAGAGGTAATGGTGGGGTGAAGATGTCTCAAGCCTGCCTCGTGGTTGCTGGGTTGGAGCTGGATACCTAGTGTGGAATTATATAAAGGCACCTACAGCTACAAAGCCTCTCTGGCAAGGTGGAGGGACCAAGCACTTGAAAACCCGATGTTTAAAATCAATGCATCTGCTCTGTTGGTGCAGAGCTCCTGTTTGGGGTGATGGAAAAGTTTTGGTAGCAGATCATGGTGAGGGCACAACATTGCAGATGTATTTAACACTACTGGACTGTAAACGTGAAAGTGGCTAAAACGATTACTTTTAGACTGTACAAATGTTATCAGAATAGATAAGGACAATGCAAAGAGTGAACCCTAACAGAAACTATGGGCTACAGTTAATAATATAAAGATAATAGTAACAATAATGTTTCCTTAATTGTAACAATGTATCACCCTAAAGCAAACTGCTATTAGGGAAAACTGGGTGTGTGCATGCGTGTGTGTGCACGCGCTGAAGTGTATGGGATCTTTGTACTTTCTTCATTACTTCTCTATAAACTTACAACTGCCCCATTAAAAAAAATTTAAAAACTATGCATCTGGATTAAATGAAGTGCTCCTCATATAAAACCAAAAAGAGGAAATTTAAATGGAAAATAAGGAAGAATTGTCTGAACTTGGACTGAGACAGCTTTGATCCTAGTCTTTCTTTTCCTGACCAGTGGGTGTCTATTTGCCAGTCTTAGGGTGCCAGAGTTGGAACAAATGGAGAGGAGGGGGCTGCCGTCCCGTGACGGTGGCTGGGGAGTGTAAAACAATTCCAGGTCGGGGTCCGGGTCTTGCCTTGATGTGTGGCCTGAAACTCACTAAGGCGGAAGAGAAATAACGTGCCTCCATGCTGACAGCGTAATGGTAACAGGCCGAGCAGCTATGCTGCCTGCCTGGGGGTGAGGCGAGAGGGCGGCCGGCGGCCGGGAACTGCCCCCAAGGGAGACCGGTACCAGCAACTGCGCTCCTCGGCCCCGCCAGGCCGGGGCGGGAACCTGGATGGAAGGGTTTGTTTTTGAAATAAAGGGATATATTACAAATAAGAAGGAAAAACAAATAAAAATTAAACAAAACGAAAAAAAAAAAAAAGAAGAAAGGGGTATGTTGTTAAAGTAGGGCTGGGGAGTGGCGTCCTCACCGGATCGGATTGTGTGCGACGTCGGCGGTGGCAGACTGCAGGCCGCCTCCTGGGCCCCGCGCTGAGGCCACGCTGCCGAACGGGCCCGTGCGCCCTTCCCCTCGCCGGCACCGGGTAAAGGCCCCGTGCGCCCTTCTCCTCGCCGGTACCGGGTGACCGCCCCGTGCGCCCTTCTCCTCGCCGGCACCGAGTAGTGGCCCCGTGCGCCCTTCTCCTCACCGGCACTGGGTAAAGGCCCCGTGCGCCCTTCTCCTCATCGGTACCGAGTAATGGCCCCGTGCGCCCTTCTCCTCACCGGTACCGGGTGACCGCCCCGTGCGCCCTTCTCCTCGCCGGTACCGGGTGACCGCCCCGTGCGCCCTTGTCCTCGCCGGTACCGGGTGACCGCCCCGTGCGCCCTTGTCCTCGCCGGTACCGGGTGACCGCCCCGTGCGCCCTTGTCCTCGCCGGTACCGGGTGACCGCCCCGTGCGCCCTTCTCATCTGTACGTTGAGAGCCGCTGTGGGAAGCTGACCGTCTTGAGAGGCTGTGTGGCCCTGTAGAAACCCAGGGTGCTCCTGTGAGAAAATGGCGCTCAAAACCAGGGATTTTAAATTAGGAGAGGGTCTCTGGAATGTTTCTCTTATATATAATTTGAGATTCCTTCTATCTGGTGAATTTTTCTGGGCGACAGGAGGCACAGGTCCCTTTGGAATTCCAGAAGTGTTCCAGATCATCCAGAGGTAAATAACTACTGCTCCCAAATTTCTGCAAGGGCACAAGACTGCTCGACTTGTGTCCTATAGGATGGGGCACAAAACATGTAGGAGTTGAGGAGGCGGTTTTCAGCTCAGCAAGATGGACACTGGGGCATACTGAGGCACTGGAGGGTCAGAGACTTGTTCCCATGGCAACCGTGTCCTCCCCAAAAGGTTCAGGAACACAGCCCCATGAGGACTTCTGCTTGGACCACACGTGAGTTAAGCTTTAGGAAGTTCCTAATGTAGGGAAGATTTGACTGTGACGCTTCATTCTGTGGGTATTCAGGAGTTGAGCCAAAGTAAGCATTGCTAGCTGTTAATTTCTACTTTGACTTTGCTGTAATTCGATGTCCCTGGCCAAAGCATTTATTTGTCTACTCTATGTGTCCCCAACTGGAATGTCTGATTCTCAATGACTTCTTAGCTTCCTTGTACCACAAAGACCTGTTTTAATTTGGAAGTGATTTTAGGGTAATAATCATCTCTTAAAAGTTATTTGTTTTTCCTTTTGTTCTTTAAGAAAGTCAGAATCAGTAAGGGATACCTCCTGAGTAATGTCAGCATTTTCTACTTGAGATGTCGGCTGTGATTTAGAGATTACTTAGAGGTGGTAAAGTATGCAGGGCTCCTTGGCTGGGCCAGGAGAATCTGAGAGCAGTGGACACGTGTTCAGGTGACAGAATCAGTGCTTCTGGTCAAGGTAACTTTATCCCAGTCTCTTTACACAGATATGGTGCTCTCTGGTCCCTGTCATAGACTGTCCTGCTACCAGAATAGGCTCCTCTCGTTCCTCTGTCCAGTGCCTCCCTGTCCATCTCTACCTCTGCTTTCGCTTATACTGTATTGATTACTTCCTGGGATTGTTCATGGTTATCTCCAAATTATACCCATTTAAAAAGTCTCTCCTTAGAAAGCCATTATCTACCCTATTTCTGTCTCCTGATGGTCTCTGTTCTTAACTGAAATTCTCCAAGTTCATCCACTAATGTTAGTTCATATCAGTGAGACCATAAAGTATTTGTCCTTTTGTTTCTGGCTAATCTCACTCAGCATAATGTCCTTAAGGTAAATTAAGACTTCACTCACAATCCACTCTCTAATGATCTCTCCCTTCTGTATATGACACTTCACTTGTTTTATCTTGTCTCCCTCTTTGAATTATTAGTAACCCAAGGATAGGGATGGTGGCAGAGACTGGCTAGCAGCTCACCAAGTCCAGTCCCTTCTTTTTGTAAATAGAGCTAGACCACATTCCCAGCTTGCCTTGCATTACATGTGGCCATGTGATTGAGTTCCAGCAAAGGAGCATGGACAGAAGTTGTGAGCACTCCTGCCAAGTCTGACTTACTAAAACTCCCTTCATATGGTTTTCCATGCTCTTTTCCCATATTCGGGGCTGGCTGCAGAGAAATTTGAGGTTTTAGGAGAAGGTAAATCCACAAGGTGGAAAAATCCTAGGTCTCTGAAGTGTTAGAGGGAGATATCCCACCCACCAGGAATACCCATATTTACTGTAAGAAGGTGAGAAACCAATTTGTCAGCTTGCCATATATTAAGAGACTGGCTGGTATCTCGGGGCTTATCTGTTACTGCAGCCAGTGTTACCCGAATAGATATACGGGTAAATCATATCTGATTTCTTTGTTTCCTTCACTTTCTAGCATAATGTGGAAAAAGATTCAACAAATGCTGATTGTCTCATTAAATATGATAATTTATTGACCATCGCCTTACATAGCAAAGAGAGGAAGGGCAGTCTGTTCAGGTCTGGAGAGGGGGACGTAGCAGGAAGAAGGAAGATGTTTGCACTGGATAGTACAGTCTTAATGTACATAGGGTGGAAAGACACACAGATGTGGTATTCTTCCCTGGTCAATGGCATCAAATAAACAAACAATATTATTATTGATTATTATATTAAGTAAATATCAGGAAAGGTATTGGTATTGACTCTTATATTAGATAAATGTGCAGAGTGGTGGCATTATTGATTTTTATAGTCAACAATTATGGGGATGGAAAAAACTCATATCTCAGCCAACTTATCTGAAATGGCTTCAGATTCTGAGCACAAATCTGAGACAGGGACTTATTTTATGATGAATGTTTTGAAGAATTAGAGAACTTTCCTCATCAAATTTCCATTAAAAATAAAAGCAATTAGGGACACAATATGCATCTGACTATAAACCAAACTTAGAGATGGCAGCACTGTTGTCAGCAGAGAAGACCCATGGGATCTATCAAATTACAAATGTTTCACAGAGTCCCTTTAAGACATGGGACCAATTAAAGAAATAAAACTGAGAGATGGAACACAATTGCAAAGATCAGGAAAATTTTAATTATGTGCAAAATATAAGCAAGGTTATCTATAATTGAAGGCCACAGTTTTGTACTTCTGAGATTGGAAAATGGTAGTTAAATAGGGTGGGGGACAAAATCCCTCCTCTACACATGTTATGGGCAAAGAGGAAAAAAATCGAAAGCTGTTATTCAGTTTGTGACTGCTGGTCAGGATAACATCGTTGTTATTTAAACTTGTGTTTGTGGAAAAGTCAAGGAAGAATAAAACTTTTGACTTTAACAAATATAGTCTTCAATGTTAGAATAAAAGGGCCTAAAGAACGAGTGAGGAAAAGAAAGGGAGAGAACTGTCAGTGGGAATGCATCCCCTGTCATACTGGGAAGGATGAAGTAAGAGAGGAGAAGAAGCCATGGGAAGTGGAAGTCTTGGTGTAGGGTTTGAGAGGGCTCTGAGAAGCATGTGTTGTGCAGGGAAGGAGACAGGAGAAAGTCTGTATACTCAACAAAGGGAAGAGTTGAAGATATCATTGAGGCTTAAATATCTATAGCTACTAAGGCATGTATTACATTATATTGTAATTTTGGGGGAGTCATTTATTTCTTTTGCAAGGATGTGAGTTCTTTGACCCAGGGGCTGCGTCTGTGTATCCTTGGTTCTTGTAGTAGACTTTTGTGGTTTCTGCCTGCCCAACTTTCTTTCACCCTGGTTCCTGTATGAGCGCTTTTATTCTGGAGAATCTATATATCGTTTCAGGTTGAATTTGTTTCAGGTAGGTTGACAGGATCCCTGAACTCCAAAGGTGGGACGTGATCCAGGCCTGGTCAGTCAGAACAGCTGTTCTCTTGGTCAAAGCCATTGTTTTAGGAATGAGAACTTGGCTAAAGCTGCCTGTCCGATTTAAATCATTTGTTGGAACTGCTGAGGAGGAAGAATCTCTTTTCTTGCTGGACTTGAAGTTGGGAGGATGTGTGCCACATGGAGCCTTCCTTCCACAGAGTGAAGGCAGTTAAGAAAAAATACAGATGGGAGATAGAGATAGAGGTGCTGAAACAAGTGAGCAAGAGAGGGACAGCGAGAGAGACAGAGAGAGAGAGATAGAGAGAGAGGAAGGGAGGGAAGGAAGGAGGGAGGGAGGCTGACAGTTAACAGCTTTATTGTTTGGGCCCTTGAACTGGTTGTACTTGAAGCCAAGCTCTTGGTATTTTTCAGTTATACAAATAAATAAATCTCCATTTTGTTTAAGCCATTTTGAGATTTTGAGTTGTGCTTCTGTTACTAGTAACCAAAAAGTACCCTAAACAATATAGATTCCCTACAAGCTAGTTCTGGAATATTATGGCCTCCCGTAATTGCTTGTTGACCAGTTGATTTGTGCATGGACATGGGAATAACTTTTCCTCGTCAAGGTTCATGTTAATTGATGGCAGATCTAGGAGGGAAACCCACTTTGGCTGGCAACTAATTTATGACTGGTTGTACAGACCTGTCTGTTCTCCCCTCCCTTGTCTCAAAGCATTTTCTACAAGCTGCAGTTGTGGAACTTCTCATATTATATTTTAATTGTCTTTCTGCCTTTTCTGCAACACTGAGCTCTCTAAGGATAGAAATGGAAGCTCTTCACCTCTGTGTTCCTAGGCTCCACCAAAGAGAATTTCAGTAAATGTAAATTAAAAGTAAAAGTAAAAACTAGAGATGAATTACCTTCTAGTTCTGGCTGGAGTGGACCAGTCTTAGGTCCTCTTTCCAGCTCAGCTCTTTGTACCTGTAGTTTCCTTACCTAGACCACTTCCCCTGACTTTGTATGATTGACTTTTATGCAGGTCTCAGCTCAGACCTTTGCTGGCCATACTAACGTTGCTCCATCAGCCAGTGTCTTCACATTGCCATATTGAATTTTCTTCCTTGTACTTATTGCTTTTGAAATTTTCTAATTTAATCATTTATTTGGCGTCTGTCTTCCATGAGATCAGGGATTTCATCTGACTTGCTTGTCACTCTACCCCAGCACCCAGGATAGTGCCTGGCACAGAGGAGGTACTCAATCAATATTTGTACAGTCTTGCTTTACTCATCTGGAGTTCTTCATACCAAATGCATTTATATTTAAGGAAATAATACCCAAAATATGAGCCCACTTTTGTCATAGTTGTAGTATAATCCACCAAGAAAATCCATAATATAGTTTCATTTTCCCTTGTTTAGTGCCACTAAAGAAGCCAGCTCTAAGTCTGAGGAAACAAATCTACTTTTAAGCATACCTGCATGCAAATGGACAGTGGAGGTGGCTTATCCTTTTATGTAATAAATTAGGTAGTTCTCTTTTTCAGTGGAATGAAAATACAGATTAATAAACCCAGACTAGGCATATGTGTACGTGGAATCAATGTCAGCCTGGTTAGAGATGAAAAAGAACTTCATGCTCAAGTGCTTTGCAGCCTAATTCAATAAAACAAAATGAAAGGCAAATGCTTGAAGAGCAGAATAGAGGATCTTTATGAAAATATTAAAACCTCTCTACCAAAAAAAAAAAAAAAGGCACACATTCTCCTCTGAGTTTGCATTAAACATTGCAGTGTAACACATGAGGCTCTTTTTTGGGGGGAAAAAGAAAGGAATTTGATGTTTTTTAACAAAGCAACCCAAAGAAATCATTTCGCATATAGAAACCTACCTTCTCTTCTTTAACTGAAAAGTAAAACATTGAAATAAAACTAGATTTTTTTCCCTCATCAATTTGCAAAACTAAACTATAATCCACATTGTAATGGGAATAGCATAAAAAGCTATTTGCAGGTCTGCAGCCATCTCTGATTCCATCAATTTGTTCTCCATTCTGTGTCGTGATTCTGTGTTTCCCGTGGCTCTCCAGAGACAGCTTCCTGCTTGAGGAGAGAATGTCAATCGCCCGCTTGTCCTCCAGGAGGTTTCTCGGCTACAGCAGTGGTTCTGCTGATCACATCTTCCCTTTCTTTTAATGATTGTAGGAGAGCAACAAAAATTATTCATTTTGGGAACATGAAAATGAACAAAGCACTAATGTCTGCGTAAGAATATAATTTTGTTTCCTTTTTGTGTGGGTAAGCCTAACGGCAAAAAGTAAGAATCGGTTGGTCTCTTTTCTGGGATGAAGGAAAGAACTAAATAAATGTGAACAGAGCTTTCAGTGTAGAGATGACGCGTTACAGGGAAATAAACCCTGACCTTTCTAACTGACTCTGAAAGGCCCGATTTCTGATCCAACCCTTACCAGGTTTATGAAATCTCCACTTCCTCTGAACTCTATACTTCACATCTATAAAATGGGAATAATAATTGTTGCTCTTCTAATCTCACAGTGTTGAGGAAATATAAAATGACGTATGCAAGTGTTTAGAATATATTAGAACCATGCATAAATATAAATATTAGGACCATAACGCATATAATGTTATCAGATTATTATAATAGATATAGTTTTCTTTAATATTTACCCCACTTTTGAGGAACTCTGTCCAGAAAATTCTACACTTTTGTTTGCAAGAGCATTCATGTTTCCCACTTGTTTTCATTTTGTATTCTAAAATATTTTTATAAATGTAAAAATATTGATATTTTTGTCCTCTTTTTTTTCTCTCTACTTTCCCAACCCCTTTTGCCTTTCCCAACTAATTCTTGATTATCTTGAAAATTTGTTTCAAGTATTATCTTCTCAAGAAACCTTCCCTATCCCCAAGCTGGGTTGATGCCCTTCTAAGGTGCTTTTAAAAATTCTTGACTTTATCCAGCACTGCATTTCTATATATCTTTATTTTCATTTCCCTGTCTCCTCTGCTAGATTGTGAGCATCTTGAGAGTAGGCCCCTCTATCTTAGTCACTTCTGAATTCCCAAGGCCTAGTATAGTGTTTGCTATATAATAGAAAGCCCCTAAATTCTGTTGTACAAGAAATTGCTGTTCTAATCATGTACAAATACAAGTACAGATACTCCTCTCCTACTGAGGGGTCAGATATGTCCTGGTTAGGTTTATCTATTGATATAATAACCTGGGTTTATTTTTTTTAGAAGCTGTGGTAGACATAATGGCCCTCCAAAGATGTCTACACCTTAATCATGGAACCTACGATTATGTTATGTTACTTGGCTAAGGGACTTTGCAGGTAATTAAGGTTATGGACCTTAAAATAGGGAGAGTATTTGGGTTGATCCAGGTAGGGCCAATCTAATCACATAATGCCTTAACAGCAGAGAACTCTCTCTGGCTGGAGACAGAAGAGAGGTAGCAAAAGGAGACACCTGAAGATTGAAAGCATGAGAAGGACTTGCTATTCTGGTTCTGAGATTTAGGGGGCTATGTGCAAAGGATGGAGAGAGGCCTCTGAGAGATCAGAGGTTCCCAGCTGACAGTCAGCAAAGAAGCTTGGAGATTATCCCATCATCTGCAAGGAACTGAATTCTACCAACAACGTGAATGAGCCTGGTGGCAGTTTGTCCCTCAGAGCCTCCAAATAAGGGCCCACGTGGCCAACATCCTAATTTTGGCCTTTTGAAAGCCAAAGCAGAGAAACTCGATTGAGCCCACTTGGACTTCTGACCTACAGAACTGTGAGATAATAAATTACTGTTGTATGCCACTAAGTTTGCAGCAGTTTATAAAACTAATGGTGGTGATAGAGAACTAATATAGATACTGATTTATTTGCTTAAAATATTAGACTTTGGAGACATATAATAGAAGTGGGATAGTCTGGGTCTGCCTCAGACTTAAAATCCCGTGGAGGAAAGAAACTGGAGTTGCGGTCAGTTGTGAGATGGGCACTTCTAAGGTTGTTCTAGTCAAAAAATACGATCCCTAGTTACTCATCTGGAGGCTGGGCTTATTGATTGGAAGGTCTGTGATGGGCCATTTCTGACCCCAAATTGTGTCCAGGTTAGCAAACTCTGGGAACTCTTTCCAATCTACTCCCCTGCCTCTGGTGTAGCTGTCAAGTATAAAGACCATCTACTCCAGCTTGTACAAAGCATTTTTCATTTCCTTATAAACCTTCAGCTTAGTGTAAGTTTTTGCTCTCAAATTCTCTAAGCCTTCTTCTTAGAGATCTTCACTCCTGCATTCTAGATTTTAGTTCCTGCATCTGAGTCATTTCATCTGTTCCTCCTTCTGCGCCAGCTTTCCATTTTCACTGGTGATTTTAGATGCACCCAACGATGGCCATTTCTCAAGATTCTTCCAATTATTTTCCAATTTCTTTTTCCATATCAGCTAGCATATGCAGTAATTTTCTCCACGAAACTCATCTTAATGGTTGTTATCATTTTTTTCATCTTGACTTGACTTATGGGCTAAACTTAACTTCTGACTGTAAACAAAAGGAATTAGCAGGTTTTATGTATTGTTATTCTGGTATACTTTTGGACAATGTAATATTACACTCCATATGGTTTTACTGTTATCCAGAATTAACTTTCCTTTTCATCCTATTTGTGCATTAGGTAAGGCAAGCTGCATATGTGATTGTCTCACTGTGTATGCCTGAATTTTTTTTACTGTTAATGAAATATAATTCTTCCTCTCATTGTTACTAAAATTTTGTCCTTTTAAAAAAAGTTACATATTCCAAGGTAGCCAAAGTTTCTGCTAATTCTCTTCTAGGTCATTTTATTTTTAGCTTTTATGTAATGTAATGTATGCCTGAATTTTGACTTTATGGTCAGATAGGGTCCTCTCAGTTCCTGTATCTACATGTCAGTGCCTTTATGGAGAAGACAAATAGATTATTTGAGAATGACTTAAACTAGTTTAGAATAAGGAATCATATACATTTTCCTGTATAATGATTAATGAATAGTTAAATGATATTTGTAAAGGTTAAATAGGGAAGTTCTGATATTAACTATTTTTTTTTTGCTAAGCTGTATGTCCAAAGAACAGGCTTTGTCTGGTGTGGTTTGACCTCATCTTCATTTAGCTTTGGGACCACACCTACCTGCTTGGTATTGCAGTGCTCTCTCTTGTGAGAGCCGAACCCTGAGTTTGCGTTCTCTGCTATGAGTGGTCTGCTATGCTTTGCCAGTGGGTTGGATTATGGCCCTTTCCCTTTGATGGAAATGGTACTTCCTGTTTGAGTCTGTTGAAAATGCCATTGTGCAACAACATATTACTTACTGTGTAACGGGACAAATTGTGCCCTGGCAGCAGAATATCAGAAACGTGGGTATTAAATCATTTTGTACCCATCTTCTATGGACTAGTAATAGAAATTTCACACAAGTTTAGATGGCAAAAGGGGAAATAGTGGGAGATAAAGTTGGAGGATTTGACACAACTTTAGGCAGCAAGAGGGGGAATAGTGAGATATAAAGTTGGAGGATAGTTTAAGGCCAGTCTAAAGATGATTTTGGATGATAGGAACTCTTAGAGATATAAGTACTGTACAATGCACAGCTAATTTTGAACTTTAATAATGGCACTCACAATTCTGGTAAAAATGTAGAATGAGGTCCTAAAACTAAAATGGTCTCAAATATATTAAAAAGTTAATGTCGAAAATCGATCCTTGAAATAATATATTATGTTTAATAAAAATTATTGGGTAATTCTTCTATAGGTTGTTCTGGAGGAAAATGCCTCAGCATAGTGGAACAGTTAAGTGTTCAGGGATTTATTGGTGTGATTACAGCAGAGACACATGGTGTTCCATGATTACATTTTCTTTCTTGTGCAATTCTTTGTTTTTCTTGAAGTTAATAGTTACCACCTTTTTTATTTGGTCAGTTTTCTATGTTCCTATTATTAATCCATTTCCTACTTCTCGCCCCTTGTCAAACTCTTTGAGAGTGCTGTAAACCTCTTCTCAATGTAGTTAAATAGGTAATCAGTTATTTTTTATTTTTTTTAAGACTTCCCTTCTGGAGCCCTCTGTTCTTCTCCTCTAATTGGGACTGGTTGCTTTCTAAGTATGCTGCCCATCTGTTGTTCTGAGATTTCTCTCTAACATCATTCTGGGAGTTTCCTTGCCTTCTTTCTTGTATTGAATTTCTTGTTTCCTGGATTACAAATCTTCATTTTCTTCTTCGTTTACTTCCTTGGTTTGGAAAAGTCTAAACAATAATTTCCTTTCTCACTAGCTACCTGAGAGAGGGTGCACAGGAAAGACATGTTTTGAGCCTTTGTCCTATGCTCGAAGGACATAAGACATAGGACTCTGAATATCTGAAAACATCTTTATTCTGTTTGCACACTTGACTGATAGTTTGTTTGGGTAAAGAAGTCTAGTTTGAATTCAGTTTCCTTCCAAATTTTGAGGATATTTCTCCCTAGACTACTAACTTGTAGAATTCCTCTTGAGAAATCCAGTGTTATTCTAATTCCTAATCCTTTGTACATGTTCTCTTTTTTCCTCTTTGGAATTTTTAATTTATCTTCTCTTTATCCTTGTGTTTCAGATGTTACGTGAAGGTTCAATGGGCAATGGGGTGCAAACACAGCCTGGCAGCTTAGAGTTCTTGAAGGGACAGCTATACTAGATCAAAGAGCCTGGAGGAGGAGAGGGAGGACGAGGGCAGCAGCGAGGTCCTGTTTTACTGACCTGGGCTCCTGCAAAGGTCCACGGAGGCGGATTGGGGAAGAGCACATGTGGTTTCTAGGCTCTTGTCTTTAATGTGACCCAGAGGGGAGGGGTGGGATTTTCCCACGAATACTGGGGATTGGAGGTTTAAACTACACTGTGTGAAAGGCAGAAGCAGCAGGGGTGGTTTGGAGACTCTGAGGCCAGCTTCTTAATCATCTAAACCATTCGGAAGCACCTGCCCTGCTAGTAATTTATGCAGTGAGAAAGGGTAGAAGTGACAGGGGCTGTTAGGAGAACAAGCAGCAGGGGCCATTTAGAGAAGCTAAGGGCGGCCCTTTTCATCCCAAACCATTTAGACGTGCTGGCCTTGCTGATTGGGGTCATGCCCTGGGCAGGCCTAACTGAGATGACCGCTGAGAGTGGAAACTTAGGACTAGGCCAGGCAGCACAACAGAGTGCCAAGTCTAATTTCTTTTATGCTATTATACCTTGATGTTCCGAAATTTTATAATGATATCCCTTGGAGTTTTGTTTCTGTCATTTGTTGTCTAGATAGTCAACAGGACCCTTCTTTTTTTGGTTCTGGGAAGTTTTCTTGTATTATTTCTGGTATTAAATTCTTTGATTTTCTTATTTATCTGGGGGATAGTAGTTCTAGTTCTTTTAAAATTTCTTCTGCACTTTGCATCATTTCTCTTTTCTCTGAATTTCTTCCTTTTTCTTTTTTTTTTTTTTGGTCCTTGCTTTTCATTTTTGAGACTTTCCTCAAATATTTCATTTTCTTGGTTGTCTGTTTGTATTCATTTGCTTGGTTCTAAAAAGTTGAAACTTGCTTGCTAGGTCTGGGCTCCTGGAAAGTTTGATAAGCAGGGATCCGTAGGCCTTTTCTCTGTGGTTCTTTAATTTCTCTAAAAGTGACTACTCTAACGTCCTGCTTTGGAGCAGTACACCTGGGTGACAGCTTTCTGGAAACCATGATCACGGGATGCTGGGGTTCTCACAATAAGCGAGCTTGAAGTTATGAATCAAACTCTAAGCCAGACTGGGTAGTTTCAAAATTCTGCTTTGTCGCTGGTGACTTGCTAGATCTGTTTCTTTATCTGTAAAATAGTATACTCATAGTACCTGCCTTATAAAGTTTTTGTTAGTATTAAATTAATTCATACATACAAAGTACTTAGACCAGTGCTTGAAGCATCGTAAAAGTTCATGTGTTACTATTTCCATTGTCACCATCACCATCATCAGCATATGCCTCATCCTGCCCTCACTGCCCCAGTCAGGGTATCCAGAGAGGAGACCTCCAGCCTTTGGCCAACACGGAGGATGAGGAGCCTGCTGGTTTAGGAGATTTAGGAGACCCACCTTCTCCCTACACAGACTTCTAAACAGTCCTCTAGATCTTTATCCCCTCCACCCCATTCACCAAGGTATCTAGTATCTCTGATTTCTGCACCTTTCTGGGGTTCAGAGGCACAAAGAGGCTTCTCACTATTGGCTCTTCCCACTGGAGATACTTGGTTTCCAGCCTTCTCTGTCTAAGTAGGTCACCACCTCCCATCCATCTCCTGAGATTTTTCATCTACTTGTCTCTGCCCTTGTTCTCTTTTTCCTTGTGGGTTTACACCTTTTATATTCATTTACAGATGGTCTAGATGGGTTTGAGGGAAAGTGGAATTTAAGTTATGAATCCAGTTGTCCATGATAGCTGCAAGGCCATTGGCTTCATGTACTCATCTTCACAAATTTTCAGAGCTTTTCCTCCACCAAAAAATCTTTGCCTTTGGGTATCATTTGAATTTAATATAATTCCCAACTGATCACTGTTAGATTCCCTATCACTTATCTCATTCTTGGAATAGTAGTGATTATTTTTGCTTTTGTTGTTTGGCATCTCTTTAAGCATTAGACCTGTGGTGTAGCAAATGATACCTTTTGTTCAAATTAGAGTAAACAGAAAAACACAGGTGACTTTGGTCCCCTTCTGCCTCACAGAGATCTTTTCCATACACCTGATTGATTGAAAAGGGAACTCCACGAGCAGATATAAGCCACTGGGACCCGCTGATGGCAATTTGGGTGCTTTGATGGTTATCATGCTGTGCTGTTTGGCAAGCACGTATGAAGCCTTTAACATTTTTTTCTTTTTCCAAAAAATTCTTAAAGGAAAATGAGACAAAAAGTTTAAATTAGAAAGAAGTTTCCTTTCTATAGAGAATCACAGAGAATGTCCTAATAAGTAAGTAACAATCTTGTTTGCTTGATTGTTTGAATTGAATTTTTGTTGTCTGCATCCTGAAGAGTCTTTGAATCATTAGGGGAAGTGGAGATGGAGGTGTGTGTTGTATCCCTACTGCATGTCTCAGTGCTTTGTACTTGCACCCTCCCTGTTGCTGTTGTTTGTTGTGGTCGCTGGTGTTGATGAATAGCTCTTGTGTGTTCTTTTTTGGTGTCCAGAAGAGATACCTCCACAAGGAAATACTTATTTCTAAGATGGTGAGCTATATAGTATTTGAAATATAGAACTGTATTTTAATTTCCTGGCTGCTAAAATAAATTCCATGCAATGCATTTGCTTCACAACAGGTATTTATTGACTCGCAGTTTCAGAGGCTGGAAGGCTTATTTCCTTCTGGGGTCGGTATCTTTCGCCTGGCTGACATCTTTGGGTTTCCTTGGCTTCTCTGTCACATGGCAATGGATATAGATATGTCTTCTTCTTTCTCTTCTGGGTTCCGTTGACTTCTGGCTTCTGGTGCTCCCTGTGTTTTCTCTCTCTCTTTTTTCCAGAATTTCATTCTGCTTATGAAGGACTCCAGTAATCTGGATTAAAGCCCAACCTCATTCATCTGGGCACACTTTAACTGAAGTAATATCTTCTAGAGATCCTATATTGAGTCCACACTCACAGGACCAGGGTTTGGGACCTGAACATGCATTTTTCAGGGAAACATAATTCAATCCCCAACAGCTTCTTAGAGTTTGTTGCAATCTATTGCAGGCAGTCTTTGTTTACTTTAGTGTCATGGTATAGAGGATGGGAATAGATTCCTCTGAAAATTGTTTGATTAACATAAGGATTCTAAATGATCAAAGTAGAGAAGACATTGACAATCTTTATTTCTAAAACTCTCAATTACTTTGGCAGCAGAATATGATTAAAGGTTTGCAGAGAAAGGGATTGTGCCTATACTAACACTTATGGGCTAATCAGTGATCCAACCTTAAAGACAAAACCTTCCGTTAGTTTGGAATGAGCCTGTCCACTCAAATTATTCCTATTGCATTTGCATGGCTTTTTAATGTGATAGTAATTATTGTATATACTGCAATATTTTTGCAATTATTGCAAATACCCAGCAGGCATTTCTTCCTTTACTTTTGCTAACAGAACCTTAATTTTATTCAGGCAAGGAGTGGCCATGTTCTTCAGGGACTTTGGAGTCCCCACCCCAAGACCTAAAACCTGATCAGTCTTAGCTGGTCATAGTTATTCCATTTTCCTTACCATTGAGTGGTGTAGGAGCATATGATGCAATTTTGGCCAATGAAATGTGAGGTAGAGTCTACCTGGTGGCTTTTGGGAAGGTTGTCTTTGTTCCCAATGAAGGGACCAGAGAAAGGCTTTGTTCTGTGTGATATGTGTGTGGAGCAGCTATGAGAGGCTATTCTTGAGGACCTCACTGAGGAGGGCAGAGTGGAAAGATGAAAAGAACCGAGGCAAAGATAATGCTACTGAGATGCTGACATGATTAACCGAGGGCCACCCCATCTTCAGTTTTGTGTTCTGTGAGATAATAAATATCCTTATGGTGTAAGCCATTTTGAGTTGGTGCTTCAGTAACACATATATGAAATCATCCTAACTGACAAGGTAATAAAATACATATAATGCTTTAACTTTTTTGACTAAAAATTCCCTTACACTTCCTCCAAATGTGAGAGACATATGATAAGAAAAATAAAAATAGATGAAAGAATTTCAAATATTAAAGGATCACAAGATGTCAGCACTGAAAGAGAGTTCAATAAATTATTCAAAAAATTATTTGTTGAGAATGATAGCCCTATGCTAGATGTGGATATCTAGCAGAGAACAAGGCAGATTCTGTCCCTACTCTTTTGGAACTCACGGTTTCATTGTTCTTTGTGAGTGTTTAGTCTAATATTCTCATTTTACTGTTAGGGACAAATTTTATGTCTCTTAGTGTAGGTATAATTATTTTTTGTCACTTGGTAAAGAAGGGTGGATCCCATTGGGGAAAGACTCTAAATTTGTGGTTTGTTTTGCTTTTGAGCAAACAGTTAATTCGTTTCCCTATCTGAGTATCCAAAACTCTGTATCTGAATTTGGGTATTAGAGTTGGAGATCCAAATTTCTGTGCATAACAGAGTAAGAACAATTTGGAATTACTGGGACAATCAGTGTGTGTGTGTGAAAGAGAGAAAAAGATGAGGAGTGTGTGTGTGTGTGTGTGTGTGTGTGTGTGTGTGTGTGTGAGAGAGAGAGAGAGAGAGAGAGAGAGAGAGAGAGAGAGAAACAGTAAAATGGTCAGAGATCAGGTGCTATTGGGTGCTAGTGGAGTATGGAGAACAGTGAGAAATCTTCTGTATCATGGTGGCCAAAAGGATTTTTAAGTTCAGACGTGATTGAGATACAGTTTTAAGTTATTTGCTGTGTCATGCAGGAATATAAGTCTTTGACATTGACCTAGAAAACTTTTGCTACCCATCACAAGCTTTATGCCTTGGTTGTGTGAGTGGAGAAGCAGGGAGCAGCCTCAACGTGCAGAGCAGTGAACAAATTCAGCAGAGTCAGGAAAATATAATCCCACTACCTCATTCTCCTCTCTTCAGGAATTTTTCAGGTATCATGAGGAAACTGTAGACTTTCCCATGGATATGGAGTAGGATTTCCATATGAGTCTCTTCGATCTACATTTTAAGGGGCACCTGGATGAGAGTCATACCCATAGCCACTATTGGTGGCTGTAGACTCATCACAAGAATGATTATTCCATTATTGAGTCAATCCCTTTCTTTCTAGACAGTAAGCTCCTTGAGGGCAAGAACAATGTCTGTTTTATATAAACATTCATGTTGGGTAGTACTTATGCCATAAAATAAGTATTCAATTAATATTTATTAAACAATTCCCTCCTGACAAGGAAAGAAAATTGTTTAAATATTCATAGCATTTCCCTCCTCTCCTTGCTAAGGAGAATCAGTCTGCAGCCCCAATTGTCTCACCAGGAGAGTTATCTTTCCAGGGCCAATCTTATATTGATCGTGGGTGAGGGAGAGACCTAGAGAAGTTGGGAGAGGCCAACCAGGTTCACATTGGAAATATCAGAGAAATGATTGACAAGAGAAAAGTAGTTGATAGAGACATGGGAAATAGAGACAGAGAAGAAATCTGTGGGTTGAGTTTGAGAGATTTGGGGAGCTTGGAGAGGAAGGAGAGAGTCTTTGGGGACAGGCACAATGCCTGTTTATATCAGACTCCATCTCTGTCTACCTAACCTATCAACCAACTACAAATAACGTATTTGTGTAGAAAGAAAATAACAGGAAAAGCTGGTTTCAGTTAGTTTTGCTGTTTGTAGTGAATGTGATCTCTTTGAACAATTCTCAATAGATTTAAATAAAGATATAAATTGCCTCTTGGTGAATTTGGCTGTATTTCTTTAAATGAGATACCAGGCTGTGGCTGAACTTCTAGCTGAGGAAAATCCAGCCTAGCTTTACACGGGCTTCAACTTTGCATAGTAAATTGAGTTTCACACTTTGGTGTTCTCCATGCTGCCTCCGAGGATTTAGGAGGGACAGGAAATGTTTGTTGGACAGAATTGGAATAGCAGTAATCTAGGATTATATACCATTCAGTTGGATGTGTTTCTACATAGGGAGAAACTAACATTAGGTATGTTCTTAGATTTTGTTCTTTTCTTTAGTAGATTTAAAGAATGGTGTTAGAAAATGGGCTGTGAGAGAAGACATTCAATTTTAGGACTTATGCATCCAGAAATATGCATGGAGGTCATTTATACTGATCTAGCCATTTGGTTTAATCTGTGGGAAGCAAGTCACTCCCTATTACTAACCAGATCCTTCCAAAGATCTTAAAATATTCGAATTGGACTTTTTTTAAAGCCCCAAGGCTCACAGAAAAGTCACATACTAGGCCAGAGGAAGCCTCCCTGCTGGAATTCAATAAAACAAAAAGTCTTTTTTCATGACATGTCACAGTGATCTCTGTCTCAGCTGAATTTACAGGGTTGGAAATAAATGGAATCTGAGAGTAAAAGCTTCGTTTCAGAGAGGCAACGTTTCATTTCAGTGGCATGAGGAGAAGGATCGTACATCGGTTTGGTGATAAGGTAGAGGCTTCCTGGGAAGAGCACGAAGCTACGCTACTGTAAATGTTACTTTGCTCAGTGGTGAGTTCAGGTGGGCACTGCTGTGTTCTAGAAGAGGCTACCCCACAGGCTCCCAGAGGACCAGATACTTTCCATTCAATGAACAATGAATGGTTGGAACCTTTGGGAGAGGTCTAATCCTATTCTCCATTTACCTGGAATGGAGAGTTCTGTACTTCTAGAAGGCCAACATGAAACTGTGCCTGTGGTCATGTTAAGTTAGAAGGAGAGTAGGTCTCCTTTTTGTTTTTGGAGGCATTTAAAAAACCCTAGGCCTGACACTACCTGTCAAGGAAGCACATTCTCTGCTATTTCTTACAAGTGCCACTACAGGAGATGTGATAGTCAACCACGACCTGGCAGAAAACGCAATTCCTTTGGTAGCCTACAGAACCTGCTACCACTGGTCCAGGGTGTTGAATATTAAGCAGATGAACCATGGCCGCCAGGGATTGTGTCCAGAGGAAAGGACCATCTTGCAGGGTTGTTCAGGGAACAAAATGAACCAAATTGACTGGATCCTCTAAAGTTTGGGAGAAGTTTACTCTCCTTTGAACCAGCCAGATGTTGGCCTGCTATGCTCTTGTCTGTCTAAGAGAAAAGAAAGGAAGAGCTCGTGATTCAAAGCTCATGGTCTAAGGACCAGAGGCTGCTCGGAAGTATGAGAAATGAGAGAAAAAGAGAAACCAAGACTCATGGGCCTATGTGTGGAGGAGTGTTTACACTGCCTTGGAATGGAGAGTGTTAGCTGGAAGGCTGACGATATTTGGCCTTGTGTCTACACTGAGAAGCTGTGACAAGGCTCAAGGGACCCATTCATTGTACGTTATCTGTAGTCTGCATCCATGGCAAAGTGGGTGCTTGGTGTATAGACTGTCAAGTGGCAGTAGGGGTTTGAGATGTGGAGGAAGGGGATGCCCACATGAGTGCCTCCTGCCCTAGGGTAGAGGAAATCTATGAAGAATCTGAAATCGCTTCAGAAGCTGATTCAACTTATAGAAGCCTTTTCTTAAACTCAAAAACACTGGGTAACACGTGCATATGCACACGTTCACACACACATGCACACATTCGCACACAGCATTTCCTCCCAGGGTCAGCACATCTTTAGTGTCTTGTTTTCCTTCTAGCCAGGGAGGTAGAGGGTCTCATATAGTGGGATTCTTTTAAAATGCATTTCCCCTCCCCACGCTGCAGGGGATTGAGGAGGATTACGTGTAGCTTTCATGAAATGTCTTGTGCTTCTCCCTGGAAAAGGAACTGTAAATTTCAAGTCATTAGTCTCTGTGCTGAGGGTGTGCCCAGGCGCTGGCAGCCACGGTGGGAGGGAAGAGCGTGGCCAGCTCCCACACACGTCCACTGCAGCTACTGAAACGAAGCCCCTAGCAGCTGGTGGAGCCAACAGATCCAGAGATGAAGACACTTAGAGCCGGGGAAGGGGTCAGGGGCCTGGTGACACACCAGAGGTTCCCAACTGCCCTGCAGAGTGTGTGGTGAAGCAGAAGCAGCAGGCTCAGCAGGAGTAACCCTCTCACTTCTCGAACCCAAACCCCAGGTGCCTTGATTGTACTTTGTGTTAACAGTGCTACTCAACCCTGATGTGCAAGCGAGCCACCTAGAGATCTTGTTGAATGAAGATTCTGGTTCAGCAGGTTTGGAATTGGGTACGAGATGCTACATTTCTAACAAACTCTCGCGTGACCTTGCTATAGGCCCTGGAACCCCACTCTGATAAGCAAGATGTTAAGAGTTTCTCAGGTTGCAGGCATGTGCTCAAATAGTTTCAAAAGAAGGAGGATTAACTCATGTATGAAGACAGACAAACACGTTCAACTCTCACTTAACCTCGCTAGTGGCAGGGGGCAGTGGCCAGATAACTCCCCCGTCTTCAGATTTGGATTTAGAATTCCTTGTATGATTAAATAAAATCTCTTCCTGCAGTCGACAGCTGGCGTTGGGCTGTTTGGACTTATCATAGGATGGTTTAGCAAATCCTGAGCACACACCAGCTGGGAAGAGGAGCTTGCTGGGAGGCAGGGGGAGGTTCTCACAGTTACCTTTCTTCCCCTAAGTTTCCCAAAAGGGAAAAAACTGAGTAGGTAGGAAGAGATAGAAAATGACACCAAGAGAATGAAAGTCAAGAGATTGTTTGGGTTTCTATTTTTATTTTTTATTTTGTGAAGAAAGAAAAATAAACTCCATAGGACAAATCAAGGAGAAAAACATTAAACAAAAAAAAAAGGCGAAAGAAAAGAGATGAGTGATGAAGGGTGGAAGGAAATCTCTTTGGTAGATAAAACAGATTTGCCAAATATATTACATTCATTAAGATTTTTCTCTGCTTATAATGTGTGCTTTTCGGAGGCTTTTCTTAGCATTAACGGACGCTCTGGGAGAAGAGAAAGTTGGCAGAGAGAAGCCTAGCAAATATATAAATAAGCTTTGGAGGTTTCAGAAGTTTTATTTCCCACAATAGAACGTTCTCCAGGCTGGGCAAACTTTTTCTTACTTAAACAAATGCTTTGAAAGACAAAGATTTCATATTGTCAGTGGAACATTCAGACTAATAATTGCCTCTGTTCTTCCTGCCTTGAAGTCTCAACAGCCAACAGATTTATGATTCACTTTTGGCAATAAGCTCCTTCAAATAAATATCACTTTCCCTGGCTGCAAATTGAGTTTTTGCAAACACGCGAGATAGACTTCACTAACAGGAACGAAGTTTTCTTGGTGTGCATTTATATATGATTATGGAATATTGAGTTTGCCTTTCTCCCCCATTGTTGGTGAAAATTGACTAGGAAACTTTATGAAAAATATTCATTTTTAGTAGTCAATTTACTACCCATGAGATTTTTTTTTGCATGGGCAGGCACTGGGAATCGAGCCCGGGTCTCCGGCATGGCAGGTGAGAACTCTGCCGGCTGAGCCACTGGAGTCCGCCCTACCTGTGAGATTTTGTGGAAACTTGTGTTGGGGGAGAGGTAAAGGACAGAAGCAAATATGACTTTTCTCTTAGGATTGGGGATAGAATTTTTTTATAGATAGAAATTTTATGTAGTCTGAGATTGAGGACTTGAAATCAGGAACTGGGATCTGAATTTATTTTGTAGTAAGGGGAGATAAACTCATAACACTTAAAGCAACAGAAATAATATAAGAGAATATAGACATTAGGGTTAAAGTGAGGGCTGTACAACCGAAGTGTTGAGACTGAGACTCCTTCACCGCGACCAGCATTCGGCCAGTGCTAGTCGGCTGTCAGTGTCAATTCACTGACCATTACTGCACTCCTTAAATGTGCCGGGCAGTCAGGCTACCGAGGAGAGTGAGACATGAGACCTGCCAGGAAGAATTTTCAGTCCCAAGGAAAAGATGGATGCCCCGATAGATATTTATACTTTCATTTGAAGGAGAACAAGGGCTAAGATAGAGGAGACGCAGTGAGATGTGGGAGTGCACAGGTTGCTTGTCCTGGGTTTGGGTGACCTCAGTCCCTGGAGAGCCCTGCTGCTCTGGGTCGTGGCACTCACCTCCAGCTCCTTGCCCCAGTGCAGCCAGCAGGCTGCTGCCAGTACACACATGGCACCATGTCTTTGCCAGGATCCCACAAGACTGTGCCAAGTTTTGTTTGAATTCCATCTTCTGTCTCTTCCTCACATTGAAATTTGTGTTGTGACTTCTACCTTACTGATAATAATCATTTATGGAGTACATAATGGGGATAGGTACCAGACATACCCGGATAGGTGCCAGGTATTGTTTTTATATATTGTTTTCCTCATACAAGTATGTTGTGGTTGAATGGCTTCCCCTGAAAAGATATGAAGTCCAAACCCACTGTAGCTCAGACGTGGTCTTGCATGGAAGTAGGGTTGTTGCAGATGGGATTGGTTAAATTAAGATGAGGTCATACTGGAGAAGGGTGGGTACTTAATCCAACATGACTTGTGTCCTTGTAAGAAGGGAAGTGGTACAGAGACACGGACACACAGGGAGCAGGCCATGGGGAGGCAGAGGCGGAGGCTGGAGTGAGGCAGCCACAGGCCAGGAATGCCGGGACTGTCAGCCACCAGCAAATGCTGAGAAGAGGCAAGAAAGGAGCTTCCCAGAGCCACCCAAGAGCCTGCCCTGCCCACGCCTTCATCTTGGACGTCTGTCCTCCACAGCTGTGAGAGAATACATTTCTGTGTTTTAATCTCTTAAGTGGGTTGTGATTTACTATGGCAACCCTAGGTAATGAATACATGAGGTGTTATTGCCACGCTATAGATGTGGAAACTTGAGTTTACAAAATCCAGCTAATTTTCCCATGGTCAACAGACTAATAAGTGGTGGAACGTGGATTTAAACTCAGGTCTGTCTGACTCCAAAGCTTGTAATTTTAACCATTAGGAACAATAACCACAACCACAATAATTAACATTTATTGAACACTCAGCTATGTGCTGGGCGCTTTTCTAAGCACTTCCTATTATTAAATTCATTGAATCCTCACATGAACCCTGTGAGGGTGGCAGTGCTGTTACTTTATTTATATTTACAAATGAGGAAACTGAAGCTAAGAGATGTGACCTGCTTGTCTGAGGTCACACCAGCTAGCGAGCACAAGTAGACCTAAGCCCAAGTAGATGGATTCTGGCCCTCACTCATGCCACTGGATTCCACCACCTACCTGCTGCGCTCTGCATTGTTCTAGACCCTTCTTTAAGTTTCGGACGTAGACATTGGCTCCTTCGGTTGGACCCAACTTGCTTGCTTCCCTTTTCTGGCATTCCAGACCCATTGTCATGTCCACTTTCTCTTGTCCAGACGTCCCTCTCTGTTTTTTTAAGTTTTGCTCAAATGTTTACAGAGCGCCCGTGCCCAGGCACTGTTGTGCCCAACTGGGGGTACAGGGTCGATACTCCGATATGACCCTGCTCACATTCAAGTGTGTGTGTGTGTGTGTGTGTGTGTGTGTGTCAGTAAATCGGCAAAGCATTCCAGTGGCACATACAAGGGCTGCAAAAGGGTAAGCGTAAGTGCTCAGGTGACCACAGAGAGGGAGCAGCCAGCTTGGGGGAAGCTGAGGACACCCTTCAGGGAGCCATTATTTGGAGAGAATCTTGAAAAAACAGTTCACCAGGCAAAAGAGGAAAGAAAGATATTTCATTTAGAGGGAAAACAGGTCATAAATTAAATTCAAGTTTTTACCTTCTCATGTGTGGGTTTAGAAGAAGTCGGTGGCTTGTTTGTACTACAAGAATCTACCATGCATAAAAGACTAAATAGTAATAATAGCTAACAACATTTATTAAGGACCTGCAAGAGGCTAGGTAATTTTCCAAATCTTGACATGCATCATCTTGTCTAATCCCCACAATGACACTGGGACAGGGTTGTCATAATTATTTCCAGGTTCCATATAAGAAGCCCTTGGTGGCTGGGAAAGGAGAAGCTTCCTTTTGCATCCAGTTTGTTTTGGGTCCAAGAAAGGGATAAAGATATTTCTGTTTGCTTATTGATGTATTTAAATTATGGTAAATGTGTGCAATGCAAAATTTCCAGTTTTAAGCACTTATGTATTTCAATTCAGTTATCTTAATTACATTCACTATAATGTGCTACCACCACCACTATCCATTATGAAAACCTTTCCATCACCCCAAACAGAAGCCCTGTACCTATTCCACCCCCTGAACTCTGCTTCCCCTGTGCTGGTTTAGAGGATGTATGTCCCCTAGAAAAGCCGTGTTTTAATCCTAATCCCGTTTTGTAAAGGCAGCTGTTTCTTCTAATCCCTATTCAATGCTGTGTGTTTGAAACTTTAATTAGATCATCTCCCTGGAGATGTGACTCAATCAAGAGTGGGTATTAAATTTAATTAGATAGAAATGTGACTCCACCCACTTGGGTGGGTCTTGATTAGTTTCTGCAGTCCTATAAAAGAGGAAACATTTTGGAGAATGGGAGAGATTCAGAAAGTAGGAGATTTCGCAGAGAAGAACGTCAAGCCACGAGAAGCAGAGAGAACCAGCCAGTGACCTTTGGAAATGAAGAAGGAAAATGCCTCCCGGGGAGCTTCATGAAACCAGAAGCCAGGAGAGAAAGCTAGTAGATGACGTCGTGTTTGCCACATGCCTTTCCAGATGAGAGAGAAACCCTGACCCTTTTCGCCATGTGCCTTCTCACTTGAAAGAGACGCCGAACTTCAGCGGCCTTCTTGAACCAAGGTATCTTTCCATGGATGCCTTTGATTGGACATTTCTATACACTTTCTTTAATTGGGACAATATCTTGGGCTTAGAACTGTAAAGTAACAACTTATTTAATCCCCCTTTTTTAAAAGCCATTCCACTTCTGGTATATTGCATTCTGGCAGCTAGTTTACAAACCCCCAACCCCTGGTAATTTGTAATCTGTTTTCCATTTCTATGAATTTGTTTATTTTAGGTATTTTATCTAAATGAAATCATACAATATCAGTCTTTTGTGTCTGATTTATTTCATTTAACATGATTTCTTCAAGGCTCGTCCATGGTGTAGCATGTATCAGAAATTTATTCTTTTGTTATGGGTAATATTCCATTGTATGGCTATATCATAATTTGTTTATCCAATCATCTGTTGATGGGCACCTGGGTTATTTCCATCTTTTGGTTATTGCGACTAAAGTGCAATGAATACTGATGTACAAATATCTGTTCAATTCCCTGTTTTCAGTTCTTTTGAGTATATACCTAGGAGTGGAATTGATGGGCCATATGGTAATTTTATGTCTAACTTTCTAAAGAGCTGCCAAACTTTTTCACAGCAGGTGTACCATTTTACATTGTCACCAGCAATGTACAAGGGCCTCTATTTCTTCGTGTCCTCACCAACACTTATTTTCTGCTCTTTTTTTTAGTAATAGTCATTCTAGTATGTATGAAGTGTTATCTTTTTGTTTTGTTTTTGCTTTATTTACCCCAATACTGTATTACTGTTTTGTTTGGAGCTGGTATGAATGGGTCACATTTACTCACATATCTTAGAATAAGGGGTATTTTCCCATTAACCAAGTGCATGCATTCACAGTTATGGAAATAATTTTTTTTGTTTTTTTTTTCCTTTATTTGTCTTGTAGAATATCCGAATTTAGAATACCAGTGTGTTTTTATTCACTGTGGAAAGAACTCTGGCCAGGAAAGAAGATTGGATTGAATGCTTTTAAGAAGTCTTTTTTTTTTTTTAACAGTTTTATTCACACCCTGCACAATCCATTTTAAGTATACAATCAATGGCTCTTGGTACAATCACATGGGTATGCATTCACCACTACAGTTAATACGAGAACATTCTTCCCAAGGAGAAAAGTCCCATACCCCTATTATTGGCATTTAGCTTTGATATAGTACCTTTGTTACAATTAATGGAAGGGTATTATGATGCTACTGTTAACTATTGACCTTAGTTTACATTAATTGTATTTATCCCATGTAACACCCTATTATTAGCACATTGTAATAGTGACCTTCTCTTGTTCTAGTTCATGTAAGAACTTTCTTGTATTTATGCAATTAATCACCATCATTTTCCTTTCTAGGTATTTCTAAGTTATATTGTCCTGGTTTTTAATCCTCTAGCTTTCCTTCTGGTGGCATACACAATTCTAGCCTCCCTCTTTCAACCATGCTCACACTCAGCTTTGTTAATTACTCTTACAGTATTGTGTTACCCTCACACAGTAGTGTGCTATCCATTTCCGAACCTTTACAATCAACCTTACTGAACATTCCATACTCCTTTTTTTGCTCTCTTTCTATTTCCTGAAAACCTATGCTTTTTTTGTTTTTGTTTTTGTTTTGTTTTTTTTTACATGGGCAGGCACTGGGAATCAAACCTGGGTCCTCTGGCATGGCAGGCGAGCATTCCTGCCTGCTAAGCCACCATGGCCCTCCCAACCTATGCTTTTGACTTTAACTCTCAGTTTGTTCATCATAGTTAGTTATTAGTGAGGCCACGTAATATTTGTCCTTTTGTTTCTGGCTTATTTCGCTTATGGTTTTGATTTGCATGTACCTAATAGTTAATGATGGCTGAGCATCTTTCCATGTGCTTGTTGGACATTTGTATGTCTTCTTTGGAAAAATATCTATTAAAGTCCTTTGCCCATTTTTAATGAATTTGTCTTTAATAACCATTTGAGCTGTAGGAGTGCTTTATATTTTCTGGTTATTAAATCGTTACCAGATATATGATTTCTAAATGTTTTCTCCCATTCTGTAGGTTGTCTTTTCACTTTCTTGGTAATGTCCTTTGATGCACAAAGGGTTTTAATTGGAATAAAGTCCAGTTTATCTGTTTTTTCCTTTATCGTTTATGCTTTGGGTGTAGTATTGATGCATCCATTGCCAAACACAAGGTCCTGAAGATAATTCCCTATGTTTTCTTCTAAGAATTTTGTTATTTTAGCATTTACATTTAGGTGGTTGATCCAGGGATAGAGGCATTTTTGAAGCATTGTCTACTGACCACGTACATCTGAACAACTTGGAGGCTTGTTAAAACGTAGAACTTGGGCTCAGAACAATAAAATCTGAATCTCTTTGACAAGTTTTGCAGGTATTACTGGAGCAGACCAGCCTTTGAGAATTACCCTCCAGCTGGCAAGCATTGAGCACGCAGGACATATTTGCTTCTGACTGATGAAATTCCTTTCTGTCTCATTGGTTACTTAGAAAAAGAACCAGCCCAGAGAGTTTGAGAGGAGTTATTTTCCCAGAAGGTGGAATTTTCTCTCCTCTTTAGCCTCACATATAGGTTCCAAGAAGCTATTATACTTTCTGTAATTTTAGTAAGATTCTAGGCCTTTCAACCATAATTTTCATAAATGAGACTTCTCTATTAAAACATTTCAACAATCTAAGGATGTCCTGATCTTTTAATAAGAAAGCTGGCTCATGGAGTGACATGTTAATGATTTTTCTCTTCAACTTACGTGGGGTGCTGGTGATTGCATCCAGAGAGTTTAACCTTAATGGTTGCTTGGAATGTTCTCGTACAAGACGTACTTTTCTTTCCTTCCCTCCCCTATGGGAGTCAGACCGTGTTTGGGAACTATAGCAAAGTAGGAAATGTACCTCTTTAGTGCTAGAGGCTAGCAATTTCCTTCTCAAACATAAGCTTTCTCTTATCTTAAAGGACATAGATGTTAAGTACTTTGGGCTAATATAGCAGCAAAGTAGGGCTAAATGAATCCATTTTCTCCTAGTGCTCCCGACAATGCCAAATCCTTACATATGAACCTTCAATGCTAATGAAGACTTGGGATGCGATATAAAGGCAGGGATTGTTATGTTCTTGGAATCTCTGCCTTTTTCAAAGCACCATGCAAGTACAGGTGCATGATATGAGCTCTTTGATGACTATTTAAGCGCAATTTTCACCCCAGTATTCAAGTTCCAATAACGATTTAGAGCAAAAAAAGATCTTCATTCCTAGCAGAGGTGCATGTATTCAAAGACTAACTTTGAACGTAATTTATACTATTGGAAAGATTTGGAGAAACAGAATGAGATGCCAAATGTAAGAATATACTTTATTTGTAAAGGTCTCACCCATCTGTTTAGAACTGACTATAAAATCACAATGAGATAAACAATACTAGATGAACAAAATAGGGCCTTGTATTCACAGTCATTCTGTCTAGCATATGATAAATAAGCATAACCTACTTATGCAACAACAACTTCTCTACTGCATTGAGTATTGATGAGGAGTTTGATGTCAAGGCTAGAGACTGAAGAATAAGGGAAGAAGGTGTTGTATGATGATAAGGTATTCATTATAAAGCCCACTTATTTAATGGGCAGTTGCTGTGCACATGGACTGGGCTAGCTGTGAAATGATATGGTGAGCAAGATGCACATAGTTTCAATTATATGGCGTGATGGTGGGTTCTGGTGTCAACTTGGCCTAGTGAGGATGCCCAGTTGTCTGGTCAGGCAAGCACTGTCCTGACTGTTGCTGCAAGGATATTTCATGGCTGGTTGATAGACTGGAAGGCTGATGTATTAAATCCTCAGTCAGTTGATTGCAGCTGTGGCTGAGTACATCTGCGATCAACTGAAGGCAGGTCTCCCGCAAGTGAAATAATTCAATCAGCTAGGGTCTTTTAAGGAAGAAGAGAGATTCTTTCACTGCTTCTTCAGCCAGTGAGCCTCTCCTGTGGAATTCATCCAGACCCTTCATCGGAGCTGCCAGCTTCACAGCCTGCCTTACTGACTTTGGACTCTTTTTGTGTGAGACACCTTTATAAATCTCATATTTGCAGATCTCTCCTGTTGCTTCTGTTTCTCTAGAGAACCCTAACTAAATACATATGGGAATATACCATCTTCAAGATGAGGGAATTAATTAATGAGTTATAATAAGGTTCGATAACTATTGCTGCATGCTAAACCACCCCAAAACTCACATGTGTGGAAATGTTCTCCTGTGCATTCTTGGGAGGAACTCCAAAGTCATTGGACAAAGTATGACTTATGACCCTTTAGTTTCTAAAGGGTGAAGAATTGGGGTGAGTGAGAATTGGGTCTCATAAGTACCCAATGAGACTTAAAGAATGAGTAGGATTTAACCCTATAGAGGGGGATGGGGTGTTTGCGGGATAGGCAGTGGAAGAAGTGTTCTAGGCACAGGTAGTAGTAGCTGGAAGTTCTAAAGGCATGGCAAGTCTGAGGAACTGAAAGAAGGTCAGTGCAGAAGAGAATAATGTAGGAAAGAGATGAGGAGGGCAGGTTCAGTATAGGAAGAGCTTTGTCTACCTTGTTAATAATTGACTTTGGAGTTTTTCTAAAGGCCTTCAGAACCAATTGAAGGGTTTTGATATTATGGTTAGTATTTACTATTCACTATTGACCTCACCTTCTGGATTTAAGGGAGAATGTCCTTGTTCTGGTTTGCAATCACATAAGCAGCAAAGTGCACTTTCCTCAATATTTTGATTAGAGTCTTACATTTCACATTATTTGTCCAATGTATTCCTATCCCTTGGGCTCTCTGATTAATGTCTCTGCACAATCCCATTTTGACCTTTAGTAATTAATGCAAATATTTTAAGTTCAGCATATTAATTCCTCTTGCAGGAAAAGCACTTTCCTTGAGAATAATCATAAATCATTAAAAAAATTAATTGGACAGTGAGAGGAGAGGCCATTTTAGAGCAAATATGAGCAGTCTATCTGGTTATGGGCTGAAGCTCTGGGTGTCAGGCACAATTTCTGACCTGCTGAGACCTCTGACCCATTCAATGCAGAGGAATGTTTTTCTTCTGTCATTCCTTGGGGACTTTAATCCTTTAAAGTATTTTAAGGATGCATCATGAAAGAGCTAGAAGAGAGGCAGATTTTACTCCCAATTCTGCTCCTGCTGTTTGGGTGACCTTGGGCAGAGCAAGCCCACTGGGCTTCAATGTTTTTTGTTCTCTGAAATGTGGGTGTATATGCTCCCCCAGAATCTTTCTAGTTCTGGAATTTTCTGATTCTTACATTATGCTCTGAATGTAATGATATTTCTGCAGATGGAGATTTGCAGTTTTCAATTCCAGAGGCTTGCTACTGTACGAAGGCAAGAGTTGGGAAGATTCGTTAAAGATGAGACAGAAGGAAGTCAAGAAAAGGACACTTGCATGCATGTGGGCAATAAATTAACTTGTTATGAGCTAAGACATCTGCCAAGAAGCATTAGTGAGAATGGCAATGCCTGCTTGATCACCTGGGTGGAGAAGCAAGGGCTGTGTCATATAATGTACTTTGAGCTACGATTCAGTTTAGATCCTGGGGTTCTTGTTTATTTAGTTATTTATTTTACTTTTTATATGTACCTATTACCTTAACTCTTGAGATTCATGATTATTAATCTGAATAGTTTCTATAGCCTATGATTCCTTGAACAAAGGTATTGCCCTGTTTCTAACCTGTAAGTGGCCAAGAACTGTGAGTGAGTCTAGGGGCTACCGAGTTCAAGTCAGAATTTAAATTTACGCTGAGGCTGAATTTAGTCTCCCTGACAACACTTGCATCAGCCAGTGTCTTAGGCCAGTATCTGATGTGTTTATAAGTGATGTTTACTTACCATCTCTTAGCCACAAGAATTTTCTCCAAGCTGAGCCTGAAAGGGTAGCAGAGCTCGTGTCTCTCCAGTACACCCCAGTCTACTGATTGGGGCATCTACAACTCAAATAGTTAGTATTTCCCAGAGCAACATAAGCACTTAATCCCAAAGATAAATTTCAAGTATTCTAAAGGTATCCCAGAACTTTAAAAGGCAAGTTAGTTATTTCCCAGGGAAGGGTTTGGTTGGTTGTGATTGTAGAAATAAATCTGCACTTCATTTTTAGCCCTGTGGCCCAGTACAGCTTGCTTTGAGTCTAAGCTCCCAAGAATAACAAGAGTCATTTTATGGGAACGCGAGATTATAAATCACTGATTTAGTTAGCTCAGTGTTTTCCTCCAGCGTTCTTTTCCCTGCGAGTTGTGCATATGATGACCCTGGAGACTGCCCCTTTGTGTCGCCTCCCAGCTCTTTGTTTGGTTTTGACAGTAGCCTCCAATCAGCCCTGAGTATGTCCCAGGGCCACCTATTTTTCCTAAATAGAGAGGTGATTGAGAAAATGTTCATTTCTAATGCTTACATAGTTCCAGAAGGTTTGACTCTTGTTTTCCAACTGAGTTTTGCTCTCATACAACTATAAACAGAGCATTGCCTTGGAATGCAAATCCTGGGCAAACAGGACGGAGCCACTCCTGTGCAGGGGCTGCAGGGCTTTTGCCCAGGAGGCATGCATCTGAGGATCATCTTCACAGGCCACGTCCACAGAGAATGCCCCAGTGTGTTCAGTTGGACAACCCTGACTCAGGGCAATGCCCCAGAAAGGGAAGTGAGATTCACTCAGAACACAACTCCTCATCTTAACTATTTGTTTCTAGCTCTTTAATTTTAAATACTTCTTACCAGACAGACTGAAAGGCTCTGAGGGGTAGAAGGAAGGGTGCTGCAGAGGTGGGGGCTGAGAGTGGGAATAGGTCGTGGGGCAGGGGGGAGTGAAAGAGATGATGGAGGGCTAGAATAGGGACCCTGGCCTCTACGTTTCCCTCTGGCCTTGAGATTCAGTAACCCCAGGTTTTTCCCTGTTTCCTTCTGCCAATCCTCAGAGGGCTCAGGTGCTGCGAGTTGTGAATTGGGTATAAGTTCTTAAATACTCTAGAAGGAGCTAAAAGCAGGTTATGTTACAAACTATTAACTTCTGAAAAATTGAAAATTGGCTGTAAAAAACAAGGCAATAATGACAATTATTAATGAATAAGCACTTAATACAAGGCAAATGTTAAAGTAATAAACACATCAATTAGACAGGTTTTTAAAAAGTTCAAGGCACATTCATCAGCTTGAAAAATTCTCCCTGTTTTCTTGGCTTCCCCACTGTGTTGGCCCTTGTGTTAGGGTGAATGCTAAGGACTATCTCCTTCAGAATTTACTGAAATAGAAAGCCCATTTCCATCTCAATTTGTCTTAACATTTCAAAGAGGCATAACGAGTTGAAATTATTATTGGTTTTTTGGTTTTTCTATTCTGCTATTTACATACTAAACAATTTTACTGGGTGCTGAGAGGTGAAATTAGCATTATTTTGTGGTTACCAATTGGAGGCAAATGTTGAATCACTCATTTTAAAGATATGACTGGTGCTGAAATGAACATGTATTAATATGGCAAGAATAGAGGATAAGTACATTATACCATTGGGACAGTATGACAATTCATTTATCACCATTTATGAACTATGGGTGCATACACTGGCACAAATGAAGATGGATGTATTATCTCTTGAGGTCCCCTGACACACAGAAGTAATGTGTGTGGGTATATGTGATTTTAATATATATTAACTTGCAAATAACTCTGTGATGCATGCAAGTCATTGCATGTGATAGGAGGGAGTGCTTATTAGTCAATGCACGGCTTAGATTTAAGAGACCCAGCTGGAATTATATGCTGACTGATCAAGGCTCCGCTTGTCAACCCGTTACCTTTTTTTTTTTGTCAGGAATTTCTATTCAGATAAGGAAACTGAAATTAAGAAATACTGTGTGCAAGTTAAGAAAAAGCCTTGTGATCCAAGAAAGTTGGATTGGTTCTAACTTTAGAAAAGGCCCACTGCCTTATTGGTTACGGTAGTTCTGTCCTTGGGGATGGCAGTTGAGGTTCAGATTTTACTTGAAGAGAAAATACATAGTGATTTTTCTCATCCTTCCAGGATGACCTTGACTGAGGGGAATTCCCAGAGCTAGGACTTTCCCTGCTGTTCTGTCTCTGGCCTCTTAGAGGACCTGATCATCTGAGCTGGTGATGATGTGATGGCTGGAACTCCCACACAGAGCTAAGCTTTGTGGAGATGGCATTCTGTAAGGGGCTCCTTCCATGTTTTTTCCCCATTCTGGATCCCTGAGTGGTGGCTTCTGTTTAAATGGGGTTCACCTACTTTAGTTAAGTGTGTCCACTGATTCTTCTAAAGGTTCTTAAACTGGGGACTTTATAGAGAAGACAGAAAGACTTACTGGGAATGAATAAGCTAAACTCAGTAGTGAGAAAGATTGTACAGCCTGCTATGTGTTATGTTATGATAATAGACTCATTAATTTATTAAAATAATACTTTTTGTAATAAAATATTGAGCAATCACTGTGTTCTAGGTCTGTGGTAAATGCTTGGCACCTTTAACTACTATTTAAGCCACAATAATCCTGTGGAAGCGAAATTTATTGTCCTCATTTTACAGATGAAATTTTCTAGAGAGAAATTTGCTTGGCCAAGGGATCGCAGCAGAGGCAGCGTTCTAATTTAGTGAGTCTCTGCTTCAGGAACTGAGGATGTGCTGCTGGCTGCCTCTGCCCTCCTTGCTAAGGGGCAGGGATCTTCCTTAATGAGTCTGGCTAAGCAAGAGTCTGGCTAAGCAAGTAGTCCCATGCTGGTCATGTGGAACAAACATCTTCTAGAAGGCTCATGCTCTATCCCATGAAGCCTGTGCTGCTGTGGGGATTTCTCGCTTCGAGGCATTTGCTACTCTTTTTTTTTTTGTCTCTATGCTTTCAGGACATGCTGTCTTAGGGTGCCACCACGCTTGACAGTTGAGAATGGCTGGGCAATGCTTCAGCACTTTGTGGCATCTCTGAGGGACCCACATCCAACTCTAGTGGGCAGCTTCTCTCTATGGATGTTGTCTTTGCAGGAGCCACTTCTCGATAGCTTTGCCAGGCTGTGGCTCTTCCCATAAAGAGGCAGAACTGAAAATGGACCTGCCTGCGACTGTGAACATCCTTCTCCCCCAGCATGACCAAGAAGTAGCTCAGGGTCATTGCTGTGCAATCACTCGCACCCAGTGTCACGCAGAATTCACTTCCGTCATGACTGTGCTTTATATTTCTATATTTATTAGGTAGATGTTCAACTTTTTAATGGTTATATGGTATAAAAAGTTGTAGTTATAGAGACTATTTTCTAAGCTAAAAACCAGAATGCTGCCTGGCCTGGTTTAAAAAGTATAACAGAATATCTGAAATTAAGACTATCCAGAAATCTGGGTTGTACAGTCACTGTAAGTATAAAAAAAGGAGCACTGGACTTGGCCGTGTATCTGGTTTCCAATTCTAGTTGTTTATCCAGCTCACTCTATGATCTTGGTTGAGTCACTTCATGTCCCTTCACTGCATTTCTTCATCTGTAAAATGGGGAAAATCCAGGCTTGCACCGTTTCGCTGTGGTGGCTCAAATGAGAACGTGCACTCGGTCGAGAGTTTATCAGGCATGATGGAGCCTCTTCTCTGTGTTGAGCAACGTGCCTGGAGGTGTGGAGGTGCATCCCCGACCTCCCAGGTGTCCTGCTCCCTCCCCAGGTGTCCCGCTCCCTCCCCAGGTGTCCCGCTCCCTCCCCAGGTGTCCCGCTCCCTCCCCACAGGAAGCTCACAGTCTCCAGCACATGAAATCACACACCCTGTGAAGGCATCTCTAAAGTGATTGATCAAGATGGTCTGTGAAGAAAGAGTTCTACAGCCTGTGAGCTTGGGAAGCGCCGTGGACCATATCGTTGGACGTTTGCAATGAGCATTAGCATATCAAAGCTGTGATAAGTTATACAGCAAGGAAGCACGTTTGCCTCAGGCTAGCCTAATCGGTTCCAGACTTATAAGAAGCTTTTCATAGTGGATCACCTACTAACACCTGGAGTCACTAACATCTGGTGTGAGGAGCTCTCCTTCTCGAGGACTGTTGAGTGACTTTGTATCTAGTCGCCCCCAATGCCTGCCCGTGTCCCCATTATCACACACATCCCCTGGATCGCCATTGCCTGTTGCCCTGACCAACAGGCAGTGTCCCTGCCTGCTCACGTTTGCCCCCCGGGAGTCGGGCGGAAGGGATGTCCCTGGCTATTAGGAGAAATCGAAATTACATTTGAAATTGTAAGATATTATACAAATGTGAGTGTTTTGCCTAAAGATTCTAAGGCTGCAGAAGACAGTCGTTACCCCTCTTTAATTTGTTTGTACAATGTCTGACTTAATTCACCTCTGTGACCTTCGTAACTTTTTTTTTTTTTTTTTTTTTAACATGGGCAGGCACCGGAAATCGAACCCGGGTCCTCTGGCATTGCAGGCAAGCATTCTTGCCTGCTGAGCCACCGTGGCCCGCCCCTTCGTAACTTTTTAATGATAAGAATGGAGGTTTAAAATTACGTCCTAATTTGGAAATAGGGTCACCTAAGGTGAGAAAACAATTATTTTCTATATTTAAAAGCTTCAGTATTTAAATCAAATTTACCAAAGGGAAGATAAACACATTATACTTCTGAGAGTCCCGAATGGAAGCAGATAAAATAGATTACTCCTGGAAATAGAAGCCTAAGGTTATTGCAGAATTGTAACTAGTAGATTAAGCATTTGTTGGAGTGGAAGTCGGCTAGATGGATGAGTCTTCTGGTGGCAGGATATTTCTGATAGGGGACCGTTTGTAGGGAAGAGAAGAGCAGGGGGCTCCGTGCTGCGTGAATTTTAGCTTTAGTCAGGGAATAAGATAGAGGAGTAGATACTGCTGGAACAGTCGCGAGGTAAAATGAAATCTAAGTATAGCAACTCGAGTGATAAAGCTTTTTGCACTCTGTGGCTGGCTACCAGCAAGTCTCCTCCTGGCCTCTTCGTGAGGCCAGCAGGTAGAAATGGCAGGGCTGCGACTTCCCTCTTATGCTCCATCAGTGAGGAAATAGGGTACAATAAACCCAGATTGAGCAAAAGAACAATTGCGCACAGTTGGAGCAGGGGAAGTCAGTGCTTGGAAAGTTCTTTATTTTCACTCTTAGAAAAAAATAGCTTTTATACTTACATGTTCACTGTAAAACTTTTAGAGAATGTAGTCACAAAAAAGGAAGGTAAGAATAGTTACAATACTATAAATTAAAGAGAGTATCAATGACCGTTTTGGAGTAAATTATTTTTGTAAAAATTTTTTTGCAGATATTTACATGTACACACGTAATACTATTTTATAAAGCCTTTTCTTTTCTTTTTTTTTTTTGCATGGGCAGGCACCAGGATTTGAACCCCAGCCTCTGGCATAGCAGGCGAGAACCCTGCCATTGAGCCACTGTCTCACTGCCTTAAACTTATTTTTATACTACGTATAATATAAACGTATTTTGGAATCATTTCATATTTATTTACATAGTGTTGAAAGGCAACATGGTATTCTATATCATGTATAGATCACAATTTATTTAACTATTTCCTATTGTTGGATATCTGTTATTTTCAATTTTTACTAAATTAATTTACTCATTGATTATTGTTAGGTTGATTTTTAAAAGGTTTTAATGATTTATAAAATATTTATTGGCTATTTATATTTCCCTTATGAATTGATTTTGAGTCCTTTGCCCAATTTTCTGTTGAGGTATTTATCTTTTCATTGATTTTTGAGAACTCTTTATATATTATTACTGTCATGTTTTAAATAACCCCTTTAATTCTCACTTTAATGGCTCTTTTGTTCTTAATATCCCATGAATACTCAATTTGTAATTTCAGTTTATATTAATATGAAGAGGGGCTAATTGATTCTAATCTTTCACCCTTTAATTCCCCATGTTATTGGCAGAAACCTGAATGGCTGGCTTGGTGAGGAAGCAGCTTCTGTTGCCCGATAACAGCCCAGGCTAGCAGAAAACTTGGGGTCTTCAGAGGTGACTGTCATTGGTTAGATGGTGTGCCCTTGGAGTTATCAAATCATTTACCCTCATCTGAGGACAGTGTGTTTTGACCTATCAAGTTCTTTCTTGGTTCATATTTTCAGATAAGGTCAGATTACAGAGGTTAGCCTATCCTTAGGAACTGACAGTATCTTGTTTCAAAATAAAAGCCAGTATAAATAAAGTTCTTCAACTTGCCATTTTGGCTGATCCCATTCAATATAAACTCTTGCTAGAAGTTAAAACTATTTTATATAAACTATACACAGGTACTGCCTCTTCTCTCAATAGAAAGATTTTATTTTTTAACTTTTTGAATGTTTCCAAAATTATTTACAACGATCTTTTATTTTTCTTCCTGCTCTGAAAATTGTAGTCAATTAATGCAAACTGTGTTGAGTAGAATGAATGCTTATATTTTCAATTCTATGAAAAGAAAAATGCAATCTGCCATAAAATGTTTTGGGCAGAGAGTTTTTACTATTCATGTAGAAGATTCAAATTTTAAAAGTGTTTGGTGTCTTTTGAATAAGGACTAACATTTATGGGAAGCTAACTATGTGCCAAGCACTGTAACCAGTTCTCTCTCTCTTTCTCTTTTTTAAAAGAGAAGTTTCAATACTGAATGGTTTGAATACTAAATATGAAAAAATGTTAGGCAGTTCCCACATCATTATTTAGTCACCCAATTTTCCACAGGTGTTTGGTTTTCAGAAATGTGTATGCATATGTGTATGCATATGTATATAGATGTATATGTATATACATTTTGTTGGAAATTTGAAATATAAACAAGAGTAGAAAGAATAGTATAATTTAATCTTAATATAACCGTTGACTAGCTTAGACAATTATCAATATTTTGGAAACCTTGTTTTACTCAACTACCCACTTTTTTCCCTGGTATTTTAAAACAAATCTCTAACACCATTTTTTTTAACCTGTAAATACTTTAGTATGCCTCTCCGGGTGATAAGAACCTTTTAAAATATAACCACCAATATTATTATACCTCACAATTAATGATGATTTTTGTATCATCTAAATTAGTTATATTAAATCCTTCCTAATTTTCTCAGAGATGTTGTTTACATTTGATGTGTTCAACTCAGAATTCAAAAAAGGTCCATAAGCTATATTTGATCGTTATGTCTCTTAAGACTCTTGTTCTACAACAGCCCTCCTTTCCCTGCTTTTGTCATTCTATTGTTGCCAAAGAAACTGGGTCATTTTTCTCTAAAATGTCCCAATTTTTTTGGATTGTGCTGTTGTTTTAATATTTTCCTCCATTCCTAGTGGTTAGAATTAAAGGTTTGATTAGATTCAGGTTTAATGTTTTTTTTTTTTAGGCAACCCTATTTCATAGGCACTGTGTGTGTTTTCCATCTCATTCCTCTATGGGGTGTATCGTGTCTGATCATCCCATCTTTAATGATGTTACAATTGATTAGTGAGTTCAGGAGTTGTCATTATGATCCTTCCATCATTATGTTCCCAATATTTCACTTCATAGTTTTAGATCCATTGGTGTATATTGTCTAGTTCCATTATTTCACTAAGTGTTGCAAAATGGTAATTTTTGAATCCTGCTATTTCTTCTTCAATTATTAGTTGGAATTACTTTTTCAGAATTTCAACTTCTTTAGTATGTGGTTATATAGAAATATTCTTCATACAGGAAAGGAAAGCTATGTACTTCATTCTACTAATAGTAAGCAGTGATATTTAAAAAGTTATCATTATGAAATGATGGGGTTTTATATATTTGTTGTGTTTCAATCCATTACTATCATTGTTCTTGTTCATAGAGTCCCTTCTTAGGCCATGCCGTATTTGTGCCACTATTGCTCATCTTAGGTCATGCAGAGCTCCTCCATCTCTTACCATTCGGACATGACCACATTGAGTTTTGAAAGCTCATCCATATAGATAGATGTGTATTTTTTTTATTAATTAAAAAAATTAACAAAAAACATTAAGATATCATTCCATTCTACATATACAATCAGTAATTCTTGATATTATCACCTAGTTGCATATTCATCATTTCTTAGAACATTTGCATTGATTTAGAAAAAGAAATAAAAAGACAACAGAAAAAGAAAGAAAACGATAATAGAGAAAAAAAAGATTATACATACCATACACCTTACCCCTCCTTTCATTTACCACTAGCATTTCAAACTGAATTTAATTTAACATTTGTTCCCCCTATTATTTATTTTTATTCCATATGTTCTACTCTTCTGTTGATATAGTAGCTAAAAGGAGCATCAGACACAAGGTTTTCACATTCACAGAGTCTCATTGTGAAAGCTATATCATTGTTCAATCATCATCAAGAAACATGGCTACTGGAACACAGCTCTACATTTTCAGGCAGTTCCCTCCAG
>PVIY010002422.1:0-128208 GCA_004026745.1 Myrmecophaga tridactyla
TGAGATAAAAATATGCTTTAGAATCTGAATAACTCGAGCCTCAATCTTGAATATAAATAATTTTCATCCCATATGCACATTAAGGACCATCTTAAAATGTATCTTATCCATGCCAAAAATTTGCTTTTGGTGGAAAAAGTATACTAATTAGATGCCATTACTTATATATTTAATTTGTCTTTTCCCTCACTATATGCTAAATGAAATTGAAATTATACTGGCCAATGTTGGCATATTAAATAAATACAGTTTTAAAACATTTAAAATGCACCATGAGGGTCTTAAAATTTCTGGGTACTCACTTGGTCATTAAAATGTAAATCACTAACTCAATTAGAGTACCACTCAATGAAACATTTTCCAATGTACATTCTTAGGTGTTTGGGGGATAATTAAAATCATCAATTATATTTGTGTTCCAGTTTCTGGTGGCATGGAAAATATCTTGTAAGTTCTGTCCCTTCTCCCCAACATCCCCTTTTTCTCTCAATCCAGTAAAAGCAAAACAAAGAGGAATAAAAGTCAAAGATAAGATCAAATATTCATGGTGCTTAAGGTATAAAAATCAACAAGAAGTATTGATGGCTTTGTCTGTAACATTCAGAACAGGAATTCAATTAAGCAGTGTTACTTTGCTTGATTGAAGTAGTAATGATCAAACCAAAATGGGTGGTATGTTTTTGTAAATTCCTCAATTTAGAATGATCTGTTAACTCTGACTCACTCAGAAAATACTTTTAATTCCTGGCTTGAATGCAAATTCAGTTCTAGGAAATTTCTTATTTATCCTTGCTCCCTCATCCCTACAAATTTCTAGCTCTTCACCAGCAATATTGACACTGGCTTCCTTGGGTTTGTTTTGGTACATTTCTATTCAATCTCACCCTGATGCAGTCATCCTCACTCAGTAGAGTAGCAGAAATGTCTTAATTTCTTCTTTATGTTTCATGACAGTTAATAATAATTGAGCACTTACATGTGCCAGACACTGAACTAAGGACCACACAAGCTTTATTCCAGTTAATCTTCATCATTATTCTATGAGGTAGCTACTGTTACTACTGATGAGGAAAATGGGGATACTTGCTGGAAAATCATCCAAATGGCAAGTAACAGAATCAAGATTAAAACTCAAATCTGTCTAACTCCCAAACACTTGCTGTTAGCCACCACTCTCCACTGGGTCTGAATATGCCACATTATTAGGAAATGAGTTTCTCCATCCTGTATGAAATGGAAAGAATTTAGTATTTTGTGTTCATGGCTTTTCTGAATGTCTTATTCTGTTTATACTCCATGCAGACACATCTCATCCATTTTATCACTTCATATTTCTCTGTCTCTCATTTGGTGAATCAGCTACTTCCTTTTCCTTACAACTTTCTCCACTTCAAAGCTTCACCTTTTTGTTTTTAACTATCCGCAAAATAGTATGCTCCGGGTTCCATTTCCCCAAGCCTGCCTAGTCTGGCATTGTCTTTTTTTGCTTCTTGTCCTTAGGCTGTTTTATACCTACAGACTAAAGATCAAAGTTTTGGACTGTTTCTTGATCTCGCTCTGTAGGATTTCTGTTTCTGCCTGTCTAAGATTATTGGTGGAAGAAAAATGTACAGTTAATTAAAGATATTTTAGATAATTGAAGGAAAAACTGAGACTTGAAATATTATAGTGCTATACTTACTGGGTAATTATCCATTACAAAATTTTAACACTGAAGGGATGACAAAAAAATCATGTAATCTTAGCATTCTTATTTTATATAGGTTAAATCAAATCATGAGTCCGGGGGGTAACTGAGTTGTCTAAGATGTTTTGGATAGGTAGTGCTACTTCATGGCAAATCTGGATTAGCCATGTTTCACTTTGCTAATGTTGCCAGAATGCAATATGCCACAAATAGAGCAGCTTTTACAAAGGTGAGTTATTAGGTTACAAATTTACAGTTCCAAGACTATGAAAATATCCAGATTAAGGCATGGATAAAAGTATGTTTTCGCTCTAGAAAGGCTGATCAGTTCCATGGTTTTCTGTCACATGGGAAGTACGTGATGACATCTGCTGGCCTTTTGACCCTGGCTTTCATTGCTTTCAGCTCCTGGTTCCACAGCCTCTTCTCTGAACCCTCACTTAGCATCTCTAGGGCAAACTCTGGATTTCGTCTCTTGGCTTAGCATTTCCAAATGTCTGTGTCTTGGTTTCTGTTCTCTGTGTCAGCTCTTTTAAGGACTCCTGTACATTAACAAAAGACCACCTTCAAAGGGCAAGATCACATCTCCATGTAATCAAAGGGTGCTACCCACAATTGGGTGTGTCACATCTCCATAGAAACAACCCAATCAAAATATCCTACCTTACAGCAGGGCTGTCCTACAAGATTGAATTAGGATTAAAAGAACATGGTTTATTCCTGCAAAGGAGAAAATAAGACTGTTTATAAATATGCCTAAGAGTCACCCCCAGAGAACCTCTTTTGTTCCTGAGAGGGGGCTTCTCTGTCTAAGCCAACTCCACAGGTGAACTTGCTGCCCTCCCCACAATATGGGACTTAACTCCCTGGATGTAAATCTCCCTGGCAACACGGGGCATGACTCTTGGGGGTGAGCCTGGTCCTGGCATCATGGAAATGAGAAAGCCTTCTTGACCAAAAGGGGGAGGCAAAATGAAACAACATGAAGTTTCAGTGGCTGAGATATTTCAAACAGAGTCGAGAGGTCATTCGGAGGTTATTTTATGCAGTATTTAGGTATCCCTTTTCAGTTTTTGGTGTATTGGAGTAGCTAGAGGAAATACCTGAAACTGCTGAACTATAATCCAGTAGCCTTGAATCTTGAAGAAGATTGAATAATTATAGTGCTTTTAAGGTGCGAACATGTGAAAACCTCCTGACTAACACTCCCTTCATCCAATGTATGGACAGATGAGTAAGAAAAAATAAGAAAAAATAAATAAATAATAAGGGGTTATGAGGGATACAGGAGGTTTTGGGCTTTCTTTTTTACTTTTATGTTTATGGTTTTTGGAGTAATGAAAAAGTTCAAAAATTGATTATAATGATGAATGCAAGGCTTTAAGATGACTGTGAACCATTGACTGCACATTTCAAATTATTATATCTTAGTTAAAAATTCATTGAAGAAGGAAAAAAAAGAACGTGGTTTTTCTTGGGTACATAACAGTTTCAAACTAGCACAAGCCTCCTGGATTTCAATTAAATGCTCTATTATGACACACTGCTTATTTGTTTTATTTCCAATGATTTGAGACCACTTATCAATACGTCTATTCATCCACCCACCCAACCTGTGATTATAATTCACAACATGTTTATCAAGGACGTGCTCTGTACAAGCTCATTTACTAGGAGCTTATGAGAGATGTAAATAAGAATATAGCATATAACATTGTTTTGTGTTAATGACCTGGCAACTATATGGGATCCAAGAAATACACATACAAGTGACCATATTGAAGTTTTACTGTATTAATTCACTGTGTAGGTCCATAAGTAACTTCATTGATATGATAGGAAAATAAAGCACTTATTTGCATTGCACATTTTTTATCTAAGCATCTAAGTTTGTTAGTCTGCTATGACACATATCACACAACGTGTTGGTTTAATAATTGGAATTCATTGTCTCACCATTTTGGAAGCTAGAAATCCAAATCTGAGTATCTGCAAAACCATACTTTCTCCCTGAAGTCTAGTGGTCTGGTGTGGCTTGCTACAATCCTTAGGTTCCTTGGCTTGTATCTCAGACTTCCATCACCTCTGCAAATCTCTCTGTCCTTGTGCCTGCTCTTCCAGTTTTCACCTATTTTTGGTTCCTTTCTCTGATATTTTCTGAATTCTCTATTAGACCTCAAGCAATACAGGTTAAGAATCACTCTGATTCAATTGGGTGATACCACAAAAGGATCTTCGAAGTTGCTATTTACAAATGAATCTATATCTTTACTGATAAAGATCTTTAAAGGGCCCTATTTACACATGGCTTCATAACCACAAGAATAGGGATTAAAACTAAGAATTTGTCTTATTGGGGTACATAATTCAATCAAACACACTGAATAACTATTCACTATTCACCTTAAGTCTAGAGAAAGGGAAAGGTAGAGGAAAAATGACAGGGTCCTGGGGAAGGAGACACAGAGTAAAGATTCTTGAGAGAGATTCCTCCAGTCAAAGTGCTTATCTGAAGAAGGGCCTGATTCTAGGCTAGCCGTCAAGGACTTGAGAGAAGTTTGAATCCAGAAGAGTATAGCAGAGATTGGCAGAGTTGAGTCATTGCTTGGATCAGTCTTAAAATTTATTATGAATTCATTTAGAGGTCAATGTACTTGAACCAACTGCTTAGGAAATAAATGTTGTTTTTCTTTCATATACCATGCCATGGTTAGGAACTAAAATAGGAAAGGAAAAAAAAATAATTAAAATATACTAGAATATTCCTTGGGAGTAACTTCAACATAAGACAAGTCAAGACTCCTTGGCACCATTGCTTTTGAGTAGATAATGGCAGAATTATTATTTATAAAGCTTTTTCAAATGTAGAATAAGAGCTGTTGTTTACTAAACACATTGGCATCCTATCAGTAGCAGTATGCTTATTAGAAACAGTTGAAATGGATTAACAATGGACTAATATTTGAATAGGAACCTACAAGGATATGGGGGAGTATCAATTTCTTAATGGTTATACATTAAGATAATAATTTATTCTCATAGATTTAATTGAGGTCAAAACATGTTAAGTTTGAAGCTTTCAGTATTTCAGATATCATTTCTACTTGAAACTAAACTTTGGGGGGTGTGAGGAAATATTTGATTAGTTCATTTAACTATTTTATGTATTTATGGCAGAAGATTAACTAAGATCACTTAGCCACCTTTGAAGTTTGTCAGTTGTTATATATATGTGTGTATATATATGTATAAACATATATATATATGCAGATAGATAGATATATGCACACACACACAATTTCGCATTCTGCTCTGTAGACATTCTAGGTTACACCTAATATAGAAGTTCTTGTTTGTGATTATGGAAACTTATATCTGTGATAAGAAGACCAAGGACTTATTACTCCATTGAAATAAATGGATGTAGAAAGCCACCCTCCCCCCAGACAAAACAGAATTATGACTCAAGGCCTCTAAATGGTTACTTGATTCCTGTTTAAAAACCTCTGTTAGTGCTTTTCAAAGAACCCTCCTACCCAGGACAAATAAATGGACATACCTATACTGAGTGTTAGTTTGCCAAGCTGTGATGACAATGCCTTACAATGAATTGTCTTAATCAATATGTGTTGATTCGCTGTTTCAGAAGCTAGATGTCAAAATCAAGATATCTGTAAGGCTTGCTTCCTCCCTGGAGATTGTGATAGCTGCTGGTAGCACTTGTGGTTCCTTGGCTTTCCCACCAAATGGTGATGTTCTCACCTTTATTTTCCAGGTTCTGGCCAAAATCTGGCTTCTGCTCTTTCCTGTGGCTTTATCTTTATTAGGCCTGCAATAATCCAGATTAAGATCCACCTATATTCATTTAGGCCACACCTTCACTATAAACAAAAAGCCAACAAAGAACTGTCTTCAAGATGTCCTATTTACAACTGCTTCACATCTACAGGGAGGTAGATTAAGAATAAGCATATGTTGAGGTACATAATTCAAAGTACAACACTGAGGGAAATAGACAAATATACTGGGCTGATGCCACCTAAGAGAAGAGCTCAAAATGACAGGCACTGAGTAATTAAGTCTGGCTTAATTAAAAGCCAATTAATTAATATAAAATCAAAACTTATCACATACATGGTTGTATTAATAAGGATAATTTATGCATATGTTAATAAAACAAACAACTCCAATGTCAGTGGCTTAAAAGGACAGAGATTTTCCTCATACTCATGCTAAACAGAGTAAGGAGATTTTTTTGCAGAGAGCCGTAGGATCTCTCTTGTAGCTACAAAGGCATCTGAGTACACACCTCCATAATCAACACAATAAGGAAAGAGAAAAGGAGGAATTTGCACGGGGATTTTTTACTGTCAAAGCCCAGAAATGGCAAATGTCATTTCCACTAACATTTGGTTGACTGAATATCCACATGAGCAACCATAACTATGAGGTAAATGTAATCCTCCAGAGTGCCCCAAAGGAGAGGAGAACTGGCCTTGGGTATGTGCTATAAGTTTCTATTAGGGTGAGTTGCAAAATGAGGTACTGTTCCAACTATCAAAGTATTTACCTGGAAAAATAACATAAGTATCCCTAAAAGGACACCACCAATATAATACAGTTTAGGATTACCAAAAAGTAATCCTAAAAGTAACATGGAGACTTTGTGTTATAGGTCAAGTCACAGAAGGAAACTATTTTGAGGATTGCTTGGGAATATTGAACTTTCTAAATGTGGTTGGCAGTTTCTGGTTGATATATAAATCTGATACTGATGGATCCTGGCATATCACCTCAAAGGAAGCTCCCTTTTGAGGCCATCTTTGAATCGGTGCTATTCAAATTCAAGCTTTCCTTGTTGGTATGCTAAAGATGTCAGACTTTGATGAAGTCAAGAATTCAGTGCCCAAGATGGCAAACTCTTTCTGTTCTTATTCTTTTTCTGGTGTTAATTTATGAAAATGATGTTGTGACATAATACATGATGCTTGAAAGAAGTATCACTGCTTCAAACTTCAGCAATATGCTATAAATTGGCAATTTGTCGCTATTCCAAATGTTTTTGCATCAAACCTCCTAATGAGTCCAATAAATAACAAGTGCCAAGAAAGAATAATGCCTACCATTTAAGGAATAATTCACTATATTTATTCTAATCCCACATTGTTGCAGGAAGAGAGCACTCCACAGACCACACACATACATGTATGCTTGCCAGGATCAACAGGTACAATTACTTCCAATTTACCTAACAATCAAATGTCCAGCAGTTTCAGTCTTCTTGAACATATATATATGTAGTGTGCAGAAATGAGCTTCAAGTGGTGAGAATATCAGCTATTACAAGGTCTGCATACTATTCCATGGGCTGTTACAGAACAATTTTTAGTCTTTCTCTTCTGATTCTGTAAGTTTGATGTAATCTTAATTTACGAGTTTGGCTAATCTTTTCATAATTTTCAGCAAACAGAAACTAGAATTTGAAACAATAGGCAGGAAGAAAATTTTGTTAAACTAACTCAGTGACAGGTATGACAGAAGGAACAAGATACAGTTGTGAGAAATGTCTGAGTTGTGGACTAATAATCCAACTCAAGACAGCTAAAATAATTTATTAAACCATGTGTGCCAGTTTGAAATTGTTGTGTACCTCACAAAAGCCATGTCCTTTTTTCTTGATCCAGTTTTGTGGGAGCAGCCATGTTTCTTTTAACCCTGTTTCAATATTAGGTGGTAGAAATTTGACTGGATTATTCCCGTGGAGATGTGATACTCCCAGCTGTGGGTGGGACCCTTTGATTAGATTTTTCCATGGAGATATAATCCACTTAATTGTGGTAATGGCCTTTTGATTAGATGGCGAGGTGACTCCACCCATTCAAGGTGGGTCTTGATTAGTTTACTGGAATCCTTTAAAAGGGAAACATTTTGGAGAAAACATAGTTGCTTCAGAGCTGACATAGACACAGACATTTGGAGATACTTGGAGTGCTGACAAAGAGAACAGATGCCTAGAAACAGATGTTTGGAGATGCAGAGCCCTGCAGAAGTTGCCATGTGCCTTCTCGTGAGATGCTAAGCAAGCCAGAAACCAGAGTTGTGTCCCAGAGAAACTAAGTGAGGACTCACAGAAGCTTAAAGAGGAAACTATTGGCATCAGAAGCTGGAAGCAACAAATCCAGGAACAAGAACCAGCAGATGCCAACCATGTGCCTTCCCATATGACAGATATTGACCTTTCTTGAGTCAAGGTATCTTTATGTGGGTGCTTTAGATGGACATTTTTATGGACTTAGCACTGTAAACTTGTAACTTAATAAATGCCCTTTTGAAAAGCCATTCCATTTCTAGTATACTGCATTTTGGCCACTTTAGCAAACTAAAGTGCCATGTAACAGAAAACACCAGTGGTAGGGTGGCCTCCAGGCATGGTTCAATCATTCTCAGCTTCATGACACTGTGTTTGGTTTCCTCTTCAAACAGTCTTGTATAATCCAGAAACATAATACCAATGGCATGCTTCCTCATTCATGTCTGGTACAGATGGAGAGAATGTTCTTGATTTTTCAGCCTCTGAAACAATTTCTTTAGTCAGGATGGTTTTAAGCCATGACATTATTAGGCCTGAATTACTAGTTCCTCTGTGAAAAAAAATTGACTGTTTCTAAAGGAATGGAATTACCCTGAAATGGACATTCCCTTGGAATTGAGAGAAAGGTTAGTCTCCTCCCTCCAAGCTGCATGGCTGCTAGTCAAAAGAGGGTGTTGGAATAAAATGGGAGAGAAAACCATGATATCAATAATCAAGGACAGCGAGCAAGTACAAAAAGCAGATATACGATATGGTAAAATATGACAGTTGTGCAATTTATTCTTGAAGAAAGTTTTTTTTCATTTTAAGAGCATCTTATTTACTACAATAGCAGTAATTCATACTTATAGTAACGGCTTGAGACAGTGATGGAATGTGAAATTATGTTCTGTATATTATTTTTAGAGACTACATTTTCTCATGTCATAGTGTTTGGTATATAGTTGACAAGATATGGGAATGATTAACTGATCTTTTCTTCACTTTTCAACTACGTGTTTGACCTCATTTATATGGAACAGAAAACATGAACAATTTTTGAGAGGAGTCTTTACATTCTTGTGGAGACAGTATGCTGCATTTTCAGAAACTATGACATCTGGACTTATTTTGAGAGTGCTCCTACTGAGATGGCAGACAGAAGAGCTGCGATGATGATACATTATGTTTCTCTACATCCATATGGTCCTCTCATCACTGCACAACAGCCTCCTTAATGGGACAAAAGCTCCAGTACATTCTTCACTGTAATCTTAATTAAATTCTTTTAAAAAGAAGACATTAATTACAAATCTTTTTGCTTCAAGTAATACAAGGCCAGGTTAGTGTGGCCTTGGGTTAACACTCCTTTGGACTTGGAAAGATCTCCAGAATCCCATGGGTGACACTGTCAGTCAAGGTCCTTGTAGAAAACAGATGCTACTTTCCAATTGAGTAATTTGCTGAGTGCTTAATGCAGGTACTATTCATAGAGCTATGGTCAGCATACAGGAAACCAACGGGTATGGTGCACCAGAGTTGGCAAGTGTAGGGACTGTTAACACCTTTAAGCTTGAAAGAACAATAGAAAGAGCAGTAGAGTGGTTATTGTGTAGAGAACCACCTGATAGGACCATGGACTTTGCTCCAGGGATCTTCACAGCCCTTTATAATCCCCTAGACAGGGAGTCAGGGAATTAAAGTTCCAACTTCATTCTCCTTTCTCCTGCACATCTCCTGATTCTGAACAACTCCTGAGGGGTAGAAAAGTAAACAGGTGAGCTTCCTGAATGCAGCATGGTGGAGGATGGATTAATGATCCAAACAATAATTATGGTGCAGTAATATTCCTTGATTTTCCACCTGAAAAATGCAGTCCAGTAGTTAGTGCTAGCAGTTTGATTGAGAAGATCATTCCTCCAAATAATAAGATGCACATAAAATTTGTTTAAATAATTCAAAGATTATTATTTAATATTATTGCTCTTCACTCATCTCTAAACCATTCTAAGTAATGTCGTGGGTTGGTCTGGTATTTTTTTGCCTGGATATATGATTTCCATAAAAATAAAAATCATCAGATTTCTAATCTGATTTTGTGGTAAAAGTAGAAAAAAGTTCTGCCATAGAGTCTAGCTGATGGCAGACAAGCAACAAGAAAACCAATAACTTTTAAATGATTCAATATAATAAGGAGTAGGGCAAAGGGATGGGGTGGAAACTGACACTGTAATTGTTTCTTCATAATGTTGTCATTTCTGTCCATCTTTGAAGAAAACCTGGAAAGTTTGAGAGGCAAATCTCACATATATGTGATCAAAACATATAATATTTAATAACGGCACTATAAGGAAAGGTAGTAGCATGTACCTTATAAATGATTAGTATCTTTTTTTGAAATATTTTATTGTGAAAAATAACGTATATACAAAAAAAGCAATACATTTCAACACATACTTTAACAACTGGTTGTAGAACAGATTTTAGAGTTTGGGATGGGTTACAATTCCACATTTTTCTTCCCCTTTAGCTGCTCCAAGTCACTGGAGACTAAAAGAAATACCAATATAGTGATTCAGTAGTAATACTCATTTGTTAAATCCTGTCTTCTCTGTCATAATTCCACATTCTCCTTAGATCTTTCACCCAATCTTTAGGAGTATTTGAGATATGCCATTTCTAATATTTTCATGTTGGGAATGCTGTCGATAATATGGGATATGGAGATGGAACTAGTTGATGTTCTTGAGGGGAGGATGGTTTCAGGACTCATCTGGCCTAGGAAACCATCTGGAGGTTGTAGGTTTCCGGAAAATAATCACAGTGCATGTAACCCTTGTAAAATCTCAGATAAAACCCTAGTTGTTCTTTAGGGTTGGCAGGAATGGTTTTGGTTAAGGTTTGGCAAACCATGATAAATCACAATATCTAGGTGAAGCTTGCATAAAAGTACCCTCCAGAGTAGCCTCTTGATTCTATTTGAACTCACTCAACCATTGATACATCATTTGTTACAATCCTTTTCCTCCCTTTTGGTCAGGAAGGCATTGTCAATTCCACAGTGCCATGGCCAAGCTCATCCCTGGAAGTCATATACTATGTTACCAGGGAGACTTTCACCCCTGGATGTCATCGTCCCACACAGAGAGTTGAGTAATAATTTCACTTGCAGAGATGGGCTTAGAGAGATAGAGAGACCACATATGAACAACAATAGAAGTCCCCTGGAAGGAATTCTCAGACATAATTATAGGTATGCTAAGCTTCACCACTACATAAATAAGCTGCACAAGAGAAAGCCTCAAGATCAAGGGCTTGGCCAATTGACTTGGGAGTCCCTAATGTTTGAGACAGTATCAGGTGGTATCAGGTGTTTCCCTGATGGTAAAGGTTAATAGTTTCATATTTTTTTCTCCCATCCTTCAAGGGACTTTGCCAATACTTTTTAATTATCTGCTCAACATACTCTGGGATGTATCTAGATATTACAATAAGTGATGTTATTACATTACAAACCCTGATTCCCATTCTGGGCTCCCTGTGTTTGGACTGTTTTAAGTGATCTATACAGACAGGTTACATTAAATTAAGGTTCTGAACAAAATAAACATCTCTTCCTTTGGTCTCATTGAGTAGGTGAAATTCTAAAATATAGACAATGTCTTCCTTACCCCTGTGTTTTAGTTTGCAGGAGCTGCTGGAATGCAATATACCAGAAATGGAATGGCTTTTTAAAATAAGAATTTATTAGGTTGTAAGTTTACAGTTTCCAGGCCATGAAAATGTCCAGCTTAAGGCAAGGCTATAAAAGTGTCCAAACTAAGGCATCCAGGAAAAGATACCTTGGTTCAAGAAGGCCAATGATACTCAGGGTTTCTCTCTCAGCTAGAAAGGCACATGGTGACCTCTGCTAGATTTCTCTCCAGGTTTCTTCAAGGGCTTCCCTGGGGCCTTTTTCTTTATGCATCTCCAAAGTTGTCTGGCTTTGGAATGTTCTGTTGGCTCTAAAAATGTTCCAAAATGCTTTCTTTCTAAAAGGCTCCAATAAGCTATCCCACCTTGAATGAGTGAAGACACATCTAATCAAAAGTTACTACCCACAGTTGGGTGGGTCACATACTCTTGTGATTTTTTTTTTCTTCTCCAGGGTTTTTTATTTCTTCAGGGTAAATGGGAAGGACTCCCCTCTCATTTTTTATTTTATTTGCATCCTCTCTCTTTTTTAATTTGTCAGCCTAGTTAGGCTTCCATTGATTTTATTGAGTTTCTCAAAGAACCAGCCTTTGGTTTCATTGATTCTTTCTATTTTCTTTTGTTCTCAAATCCATTTAATTTTGCTTTAATCTTTATTTTTCTCTATTCTGTTTGCTTTGGGGTTAATTTGTTGTTCTTTCTCTAGTTCCTCCAGGTGAGCAGTTAAGTTCTTGATATTTGCTCTTTCTTCTTCTTTTAATACAATAATGTAGAGCAATAAATTTCCATCTCAGCACTGCCTATGCCACAATGCATAAGTTCTGACATGCTGTGGTCTCATTTTCATTTGTATCCAGATAGTTACTCATTTCTCTAGCAATTTCTTCTTTGACCCACTGGTTGTTTAAGAGTATGTTATTTAATCTCCATATATTTGTGCAAGCTCTGGTTTTTTGATGGTTATTGATTTCTAGCCTCATTCTGTTGTGATCAGAGAAAGTGCTTTGAACAATTTTGATCTTTTTAATTTATAAAGACCTGTTTTGTACCCCAGTATATGCTCTATCCTGGAGAACATTCCATGAGTACTAGAGAAGAATGCATATCCTGGTGTTTTGGGGTATAACAATCTCTCTCTCTATATATCTGTTAGGTCTAATTCATTTATCAAATTGTATAAGTTCTCTATTTCCTTATTTACCCTCTGCTTTGTTGTTCTGTCTATAGAGGAGAGTGATGTATTGAAGTTTCCCACTATTATTGGTGAAATGTCTCTTGCTCCCTTCAGTTTTGCTAATGTTTACCTCATGTATTTTGGAGTTCCTTGATTGGGGGCATAATTATTTATGATTGTTATTTCTTCTTGGTGAATTGTCCCTTTTATTAATATGTAGTGTTCTTCTTTGTTTTTTATGATATATTTACATTTAAAGTCTATTTCGTCTGATATTAGTATAGCTACTCTTGCTTTCTTTTTGTTATAGCTTGCATGGAACATCTTTTTCCATCCTGTCACTTTCAATCTATTTGTACCCTTGTGTGTAAGATGAGTCTCTTGTAAGCAACATATAGTTGGATCATTTTTCTTAATCCATTCTGCCAATCTTTATCTCTTAATTGGTGAGTTTAGTCCATTAACATTCAAAGTTATTACTGTAAAAGCATTTCTTGAATCTAGCATCTTATTATTTGGATTTTATTTGTCAGATCTATATATTCTTTTCCCTCTTTCTTTTTTTGTCTTTTAAGTTATCCTTATTGGTACTCTTCAATTCTGTGCCCTCCTCCAGACGTCCCTTTCCTGACTTTATTTTTTTCAGCTAATGGAAGTCCCTTTAGTGTTTCTTGTAGAGCCAGTCTTTTGTGGACATTTTCTCTCAGCATTTGTTTGTCTGCAAAAATTTTAATCTCTCCCTGACTTTTGAAGGAGTATTTGGCTAGGTACAGAATTCTTGCATGGAAGTCTCTCTCTCAGGATCTTAAATATATCATATCACTACCTTCTCATCTCCATTATGCCTGTTGAGTAGTCTGAACTCAGTCTTATGTAGTTTCCCTTGCATGTAGCAGATCATTTTTCTCTTGCCCCTTCAGTATTTTCAGCTTCTCTTCAACATTTGACAAACTGATTTATTATATATCTTGGTGTAGGCCTATTTGGATTTATTCTATTTGGGGTTCATTTGGCTTCTTTGGTTTGCATATTTATGTCTTTTATAAGGGTTGGCAAGTTTTCCCCCATTATTCCTCAACTAATCTTCCTAGCCTTTTCCTCTTCTTTTCTCCTTTTGGGACACTGATGATTTTTATATTTGTGTACTTCATTTTGTCCATTTTCCTGAGCTCCAGTACAAAACTTTCCATTTTTTTTTTTTTGCCATTTGTTCTTTTGTACATTTGAATTCAATTGTCCTGTCCTCTGGTTTGCTTATTCTTTCTTCTGCTTCTTCAAATCTGCTGTTGTGTGTTTCTGGTATATTTTTAATTTGTTCTACAGCATCTTTAATCTCTGTGATACCAGCTGTTTTTTTATTTACTGCTTAAAATTTTTCTTTATGCTCTTCTAATATCTTCTTGATCTCCTTTATGTCATTAACCAATCAATTGAGTTGAATTAGTAGAGTTGTATGAATATCCCTGATCAGTTGTTCCGAAGTCTGCATCTCCTCTGGTGTTTTAATTTGATCATTAGGTTGGGCTATATCTCTCTACATCTTCATATTCTTCACGATTTTATGTTGCCTTTGGGGCATGTTATTATCTTGATAGGGTTACTTTGGAAGTCAGTTTCCTTCAGTAATAATAAAGTTTTGTTTTTGCAGGATGGGCATTGAGCAGGACATGGGGCATGGGATGGAGCACAGCAGTGTAGTGGTTGGTTGTGGTGCAGAGCTAAGCAGGGGATGGGGTGCTATGTTGGTGCCTGGGAGCCTGGGGAGTGAGGCATGAGGTTGTGGGAGGGTGGCATGGGAGCAGGGTGCAGCTCTGGCAGGCCTCAGAGCTCAGAGACAGGGCATGGCAGGGGGGACACAGAGGCAAAGTGCAGTGGGAATTGAATTGGGGGGGCTGTGTGGATGCATGGGAGGGTGCATGAGCAGGGAGTGGATGCATACATGAAGTGAAAGTGTCGTGTGTATGTGGACATGGAGTTTGAATTGTGGAGGTTGGGTTGCAGGGGTGTTGGTGTGAGGTGTAGGCATGTGTAGGGGTTGGGGGTCAGGGATACTGGGGTGGTGTGGGTGAGGCATAGGTAGGGGAGACAGGGTGCAGTTGTGCACTTTCATGGGATGGTAGGAGTTCAGCAGGGGGACTGGGATGTGGATGCATACCGGTGCACAGGTGCACAGACAACAGGGGTTTGGAAGTGGGGCATGGGTCAGGGGGTCGGGATGCCTGACATGGGTGCACGGTGCCAGATGCATGGGATGTGGGTACTCATATGTGCTGGGTATAGAGGAGGGCCAGGGCAGCAGTGCACAGGTACATGGGGTAGGTGGGGGGTTGTGGCACTGATATGCATATGCGCACCTGCAGGGATGTGGGGTAGGAGTGCCAGCAGGTGCTGGACAAGGGTGTGTGCATGCACGGGGCAGGGGGATGGAGCGAGGGCTGGGGTGTGTGCATGCGGGTGGGGTGCAGGGGTTGAAGATGCAGGGCACAGGTCTGTGGGTGCAGGGATGAGCAGGAGGCATGTGTGCATGTGCATGTGCATGGGGCTGGGGCTGGGGTGCTGTTGTATGCATGTGTGGAGATTGGGGGGAGTGTGCAGTTGGGTTGTGCATGTGAGCAAGGTGTGTGTGTATTTGTGTGTGTGTGGCACATATGGGTAGGCGAGCACCAGGGGGGGTGTTTAGGGGTAGGGGCATAGGGTGTGGGGTGTGGAGATCCTGTGTGTGGGATGTGTAAGGCTTGGGGGTGAATTGCAGATCCCAGGGTTGGGGCAGCCAGCATGTGTGTGTGTGGCATGTTCAAAGAATGTGACTTTTCTTACTTCCCAGTCCCTATCTGCCTGTCCATGCACTCCTGAGGGCTTCGGGGCTCTCTTTGGAAAGGGGCGCATTAGGCTCTTTGCACTAGCTGGATTGTCTTCTGTTCTCTGCACCTCAGTTCCCTGGTTTTTTCAACCTGGACCTCCCTATGTGTGGTAGAAGATCCTCTCAGATCCCTTGCATGCTGGAATTGCTGTTCCAGTTGTATTTCTGTCACTTCTCTAGCTATTGCTTGGAACAGGGGTGAACTTGGCCTATCTTATTTCATCATATTCCCTGAAGTTGATTAACACCTTTTAAATGAATAAGGAAATGGGCTGAGGTTACTGTGTATGTAATCTTCCATCAGATCATATAGGCAGAAAGAAACCTCATTTTTAGGAAACTGGTCACAGCAATGTGTTGCTACCTTCGAAGTGCTCAGATGATTGAGGGAGACATTGGTATGTTATCAGTGATTCTCCAGGGATCCTGGCACTTACTGCAGCATGCTTTATTACTGTGCGTGGAAGAATTGTTTCTCAATGGACAATGGAATTTGTGTGAGGTGAGGAGAGGGTGAATGGCTTTCTCCAGATGGTCCAGTGATCAAAGTGGCATTGTATTCTCCGGACAGTGTGAGAATCAGAAGTAATATCTCAACACATGCTCCAATACCAGTGGGATTAGAACTGCACTGAAGCCAAATTAAGAAATCTAGAGCAGAGAGTGAAGAAGTATGTTTTTAGAAAAGGTCAGGGACAGTCTTTCAGGTTACATGTGCAAAAAGAATTAAACTTGGCCTTTAAACAATATGAGAAGATTTTCATCTTCACTGATAATAAGTGAAATACGAATTAAAACTATGCCAAGATAATAATTTTCACCTAACTGAAAGGTAAAAATACTAAAGCTTGGCAATATACTTTGGTGGTAAGGCTGCCAAGAAATGATACATACATTGCTGGTAGGAATATAAAATGGTACAACACCTATGAAAGGGAATTTGGCTATTTACAGAAATTATGAATGAATTTACCTTATGATTCCCATTCCCACTTCTAAGAATTTACTTTGAAGTTATACTTCTAAAAATACACACATGGTAAGTCACTTTGAAGTTATTTGAAAGAGAAAAAATATTATTAACAATTTAAATACCCAACCAGAGGAGTCTTTTTAAATAACGTATTGTGCATTCATACAATTGAGTAATCTGCCACTGAAAAATGTTAGAAAGTCTGTATAGATTAATACGAAGTGATTTTTGATTCCTTAGATATACTGTTAAGTTAAAGAAAATTCCTAGAGTATAAAATGTATGCTACTTTTCCATGAGAAAGGTGAAATATCACTATTACTTATTTTGCAACAAGAAGCATAAGAAGGATAACTAGATTAATGAATAGAGAACTACAATAGAGAACTAGAGTAGAAATAGGTAGAAGGAATAGGGATGGAGGTGAGATTTCCTTGATTATACATTTGTATCTAGTTTTGACCCTTGAGCTATGTAAATGTTTTATACATTTACAAATAAATTAAATAAAAAAGAATGAAAAATCACACTCTAAAATAGAATACAAATAAGCCTAAATCTTTATCAAATTAATAATATAACCACTTGGCAAAAAGTTAATTTAAATAACTTTTCGTTTTAAATTTTTATTATAAAACTTCCAAAATTTATAAATACTTTATACCCACCAAACAGCAGCTCCCACTTTTCCCTTCCTCCACCCGCTGGGTAAACTTTAATCTACGTTTTGTTTCAATGAATTTGGTATTTCTAGGTATTTCATACAAATGAAATCATATAGTTTATGTCCTTATGTACTTTGTTTACTCAGTCAGCATAATGTTTTCAAGATTCATCTATGTTGCAATGTCTTAGAACTTCATTCATTCTTACAGCCAAAAATATTTCATTTTATGTATGTACCAAATATTGCTTATTCATTCATCTGTTAGTGCACACTAGGGTTGTTTTCATCTTTTTGGGTACTGTGAATAATACTGCTGTGAACATTTGTGAAAGTATCTGTTTGAGTCTCTGTTTTCAGTTTCCTTGGTTGTGTGCCTATGAGTTGGGTTCCCAGGTCAAATAGTAATTCTATACTTAACTTTTTCAGAAACCAACATTGTGCTTTCTACTGTTCTTGCACCACTTGCATTCCCACATTCAAGTAACTAAGGATGACAGCATATGATCACAATTAATCAACTACATTATTTTAAAGACTTAAAATGAATCTTGAGGCTTCTTTATTAGGCTTGCTTTTGTTTTTTCAGACTGACAATTAAAAAATTTTTTTTTAATTTATTTTTTCTTTATTAGGTAAAGTGCTGGTTTACAGAAGAATCATGTATAAGGTACCAGATCTCCATATACCACCCCACCACCAACACCCTGAACTGTTGTGAAATATTTGTTACAATTTATATGGCACATTTTAATAATTATATTATTAATTAAAGTCCATGGTTTTACTTGGGATTCACTGCTTGTGTAATATAGTTCCATGGATATTTTTTAAAAATTTTGTTTTGTTGCCATGTATACATTCCGACATTTACCCTTATAATCATATTCAGATATATATTTCAGTGTTCTTAATTGTGTTCACAATGTGGTGCTACCATAACCATTATCCATTGCCCAAATATTTCCATCATTCCAAAAAGGTGTCCTGTATATTTTAAGCCTTAACTTCCTGTTTCCTATCTCCACCACGGCCCCTAGTAACCTGTATTCTACATTCTGACTCTACGAGTTTGCTTATTCAAATTATTTTAAATCAGTGATATTTGGTAATTAGTTTGATATTTTACTATGAAACTATTTTATGTGTATTAGGATAGAGGAAATAAATATATATATTGATCTTTGGAATTGGGTAAAGGAAGATAGAGTTGTACAATGGGGGAAAGAGGAAGAATTCTGTGGTTTTAAATTTGGATTGGTGGTATTTGTGTGAAATCATTATATTTTCATTATAGTCTCTCCATACGTGAATTTATCTCCTTCCTTACATATATTGTGTATATATATGAGAATATATATATATATATATAATGCATATATCTCTATATTCATATATATGTATGTATATATGTATTGTGCTGGCTTGAATCTGCCATGTACCCCAGAAAACACTATGTTTTTTTAAACAATTCTTCAGACCTACTGTGGGTAGGACCTTTTGATAAGGATGTTTCCATGGAGAGGTGACCTACCCGATTTAAGGAGGGCCTTAATCTTCTTTACTGAAGTCTTAAGTGAGAGGATAAAAAGAGTAAAAATGAAGAGAGCCCAGAGACATTTAGAGAAAGGCAGAAACACCCTGGGAGAAACAAGCAACTATTTATAGAAACAGAAACGTTTTGGAGAGAAGGACCAGCAGGCATTGTCATGTCCTTCCCATGTGACAGAGCAACCCTGGATGCCAGAGCCTTTCCACAGAGAAGATATCTTCCTCTTGATTCCTTAATTAGTCATTTTCATGGTCTTAGAACTGTGAATTTGTAACCTAGTAAATCCCCATTGAAAAACCAACCCATTTCTGGTATGTTGCATTCCAGCAGCTTTTGCAAACCAAAGCATGTATGTATAAATTTTACTCTAGATCTGTTCATTGAAAATGGGAAGAAGTAATGACACCCCGATACTAGTGAACACACCTAGGAATCAGGGATACTTTGAGAAATGGCTGTTTATAAGTTTGGGGCAGGAAATGGACAGAAAGCAAGGAAGTGCTCAAAGAGTAATGAGAATAAAGAGACAGCACATAATTTAAAGGGGCACCTTTTGGTCAAATTTGTGACAATCTGAGCATCAGAAAAATAATGAAAGCACTAGATCATAGGTGGATTATAGCTCACTGAATAAAAAAAGAATTCACATATCCTGGCAATACTAAAAAGGGAGGGGATATCTTCTTTACTAAAGAATACCAGCTAATAAATGTAGAAAAATATATAGAATTAAATATCATCATTTCAAAAACACCATTGTAATAATCATTTCAGGCAATGATCATGAATGGATATTATAACTATTGGGTAAAGGCTAGTAATAGAACAGGATAAACACATGGTCTCAGTTAGATTAATTCAATTTCTTATTAATACAGGGCTCCGACAGACCCCATTTTATCCAAGTGATCAAACTCAGCATCAATCATGCTTCTAAACATTAAATGCTCTTTGAAGGGGTGCACGCACTTTTGTACTAATGTCACCAAAATGGTTTACTCCCAATCTTCTCAGGGGAAATAAAATTAGATAAATCTCAATTATAGGCCATTATGCAGAAAAAAACTGGTCTCAGCTGTTCAAAAATGGCAGCATCATACAAAAGAAAAACTAGAAAGATTAAAGAAGGCTAAGGAAATATGGCAATTTAATGTTATGAATGATTCTTGTTTGAATCCTAGAATTTTTTTTAAACTAAAAGCTATAAAAGATATTTGGGGGACAATTACAGAAATATGTACACGGTCTGTATAATATATAGCATTGTGTATCCATGTTATATTCCTTAGGTGTGACAAATTGTTTAAGTTATACAAAATAATGATCTCTTCTATTTTTAGGAAGTATATTTTCAACTATTTAAAAATAAAGTGCTATGATCATATCTGAACTCATTTTCAAACACAAAAAAATTGTAGTTAAGTAAACAGAAAGGAAGAAAAAGAAAAAAGGAAGGAAGGTAGGAAAGAAAAAGTGAGAACCATCATTAACAGTTGGTGAATCTTGGTGTTGAGAATATAGCATTTATGACATGATCCTTTTAATTTTTCTCCATTAGAAATTTATCAAAATAACTTCTTTTTCTTTTTTTGTAAAAGGAATGCATGTACATCATCTGGCAGTCTTTGTTAAAGACTGCCTTTCTCCTGAGGGAGCTTTTACCTCTGTGTAAGAATTTATTTTTAATGTTTGAATGAAAGGAAAAGTGTGTTGGAGCCCATGGGCAAAGGAAGGTAGAGTTAGTGTGATAGTGCATGAAGTAAGACTGATTTGGGATTGCAGCTGAGGTTCAAGATGTGGTATGGCCAAAAGGACATTTAAGTTTCTTCACTGTTCCTGGTGCTTTCATCAGAGCATGTTCCAAGCCTCTTTGATGAGATGGGATGATTTTACTCATCCATTTTCTTACACTGAAGAACATTTGTTTTATATTTATGCAGTTTACAAAGGTTTGTGTCCACAGGACCTTCTATTGTAGAAGGATAGATAAAAGAACCATAAATAATTTATTATATGGTGAACTCTATAGATGCCTTAAAAAAGGCACTATTTAAAAATAGTTTTGCTAGATTCAAAGTTATGAATTGATTGTTTTAATCTTTCATGTCCTTGATTATATAATTGCACTGTTCTCAAACTTCAGTCATCCCTGTGGAAAGCTTAGTGGTCTTTGTAAATGATTTTTCTTTTCTTTCTATTTATTTTACGAACTTTCGCCTTTTCTTTAATGCTTTGTAGTTGTATTTCAATGAAACTACTTAAGGACTTCTCCTTACTTATACAGCTTTGTATATGTTGAGTTGCTTTTATTGGTAGATGCAGATCTTTTATTAGTTCTAGAACATTCTCAGCTATTAATCTATTAAAATATGGACTAACTCCTATTCTTTCTTTTATGACTCTGATTAGGTATAATCTATTAAAATATGGACTAACTCCTATTCTTTCTTTTATGACTCTGATTAGGTATGATTTATATTTTTCCTTATTCTCAGTGTTTCTCAACCTCTCCTATTTACCATCTCCTTGTTTCTCTGTGCTGAAATATGGATAGCTCTTTCTTGCAGTTTACTAATTCTTACTTTAGATGTGTCTCTTCTGCTCTAGAAAGAATATATTTAAGTTTTACTTATAATGATTTTAATTTCTGAAACTTAGAGTGTTTAAAAAAATAATTCATAATGCCTGTCCCTTTTGATAGTTTCTTACTGATCATTAAAAGAAAAGAAAACATCTCTTTTTTGGGGAGGGGGCATGGTCCGGGAATTGGACCTAGGTCTCCAGCATGGAAGGTGAGCATTCTACCACTGACCCACCCATGCACTCAGAAAATATCTTTTATTTCATTAAACATGTCAAAATAATCAATCAAGATAGGTTATATTTCAAAATTTCAGGTCTAAATCTGTTTTTGTTTTCATTGACTTTCAGTCATGGTGTGCCGTTTCCTTGTGCACTGAGAAGTATTTGATTGTGAGCTCATATTTAGCTGGTTTTAAAAGCATAAGTGCTTAGGGCCTTTTTGAGGAAGCTCTCCTTCAGACAGGATATGCATTTGCTTTTGCTGGAAACCAGAGGACACTAATGACTTGTGATCACTGTAGCCCCTGTCAATGGTCATAAATTATTACAAGAATTCCAGCATCTCTTATTAATGCTGGGCTAGGGAAGTCTATAATCAGGATCCATATCCAAAGGAAATTCCCACTGGCCTATATGCCTAATGGCTTGTGGTCAAATTGGCATCACCTCCCTCTGGTCTATAGTCTCCTAAATCAGAATTCCCCTCCATGAATAGTTATGAGTAAGCTCCTGCCCGTGAGAGGCTTTTGAATGACAATCAAGAAGAAGTGTTTATTCTCCAGAGGATGGGGCAGATAGCATTGTAGGTGAAGAGGAGGTTTGAGTTAAATTGCAGGTAAGCCCATGAGAACCATTCACCTCACTGTGGCAAACTGAAGCTGATGGGAGCTTATCAGAGCTTTGTGAGATTTGCAGCATTTCCTGAGCACGCTATTGAAATCACCTGCTTTGATGCTGTGAACATTAGTGCCTATTTTCCTACTCTTCCAAAAGTTCTAGTGGTCTCTTATTTCCTATATTAAACTCCTTCATACTTGTAGCACAGAGGGTGCGATGGTAGGTTGAATTATGTACCCCAACAAACACATGCTCTTAATATTAGCCTGCATCCCTATGGATGTAAACCCACAGTCAAAAGGATCCTTTGAAAGTGTTATTTTTAGTTAAAGAGTGGCAAGTAAATAAGGATGGATTTTAATTGAAATTACTGGAGGCCTTATAAAGACAGGAAACCAGAAGCCAGAGGTAGGAGAAGATCACAAAGGAAGAAGTTGGAAGTCAGAGGAAACCAGAAGAGCCTATGAAAGGAGGGGACATTACTATCTGATGGGAGGTAGATATACAAATCCAAGGACTGCTGGGGATCAGCACTGGAACACTACAATTTCAAGGAGAAAGGAGGTTTTGCTGATATTTTGATTGTGGATAGATTCCAGCCTCAAAAGCATGAGCCAATAAATACCCATAGTTCAAGCCAACCCATTGTGTAGTATTTGTCATAGCAGACTGGCAAACTAAGACAGGTGCCTTCAACTTCTTTTTTGTAATTCCAGTCATTGTATGACATAAGTAACCCAGGTTTGTGGAGTTATCCCTGTCCCCCCAACCCTGCACCAAGCAAGATATTATTTCACTCAACTCAAGAAAACATATGAGAAAGGGTGACATATTTAGTAAATGAAAATAAAGGACATTGTATTATATTAAAATTTCACTTGGCCGTCTTCTGAAAGGCTGCACAATTGCTTCAAAAGACAGGCTTTTGGCAGGATGATGGGCAAGGAATTTATACACAGGCTCCCATCTCCCATTGGTCAAAGATTCTTCCTAGAGATGGTTAGCTACTCCCACATGTCCTGATAGCTCACGTGATTCAAAATCAACAGAAAACCCATGGGGCAGAAGGTGAGAGGTGGTCAGTGTTGGTAAGAGATGTGGCCTTGTCAGGATGCCCCACATGAATTTCAGTTTGTGTACAGAGCTGCTTGTAACTTTGGTGGTTGAAGTGGAAAAATGGCCAAGTCCTCAGAAACAGGTGCAGCAGAGAGGATCTGAAATTAAGCATAGGAAGATTTTGCTCAACTAGGTTTGTAACCCAGTTGGTCCTGGGTTCAAACTTTGCTTTTCACTAGACATATAACTAGCAAATTATTCTTATCCTCTCTGTATTCCTTAATTCTCTCAACCATAAAGCAGTAGTTATAACACTAACTTGGTAGGCTCATTCTGACAATTTAATGAGGTAAAGTATATAATGTGTTTAATGTGTTGCTTGACACATAGTAAATGCTGAATAGATGTTCTGGTTGTAATAACTATTATTTGTGCTTTTCCAGGGGATTATTGGTTGAAGGAGGAAAGATGGGTCACCCAATGTGTCTGCTGCTCTTGCATACATGACTTATAATCATCAGGTTCTCCTATGCTCCCTCTACCCCTCTTCAGAACCTTGGCAAGATATTGAAAATGATTTTTCTCCTCTTTCCCTTTTTCAGGATTGCTTTATAAAGGATGTAATTTCTGGAAAAGGAAATTTACACTTCTAAAGGCATGGAACAGGGGTGAAAGTATAATTGTCCAAGCCTTGAAAAATCATGATTTTCTGGGCTTTTTAAAAATTTAAATATAATTGAAAACAAGGACTAAAAGACTAGATGTCCTGAACAAATGCTAATAGTGTTGGCTACACAGCTTTTAATTCTAAAAGTCCACACAATAAAAGAATCACAGAATGGAAAAAACAAGGTAGGAAGAAAGAAATGTGATAAGAGACTATAAAGATCTACATAATAAGATATTACAATTGGGAGAGACACACACATTAATGATCTCCTCCTCATCTGTAAAATTAAATTTGGGAGTTGATAATACTTACAATGACCTCAGTTTAGCCTCCTCTAGTCATTAACTATTGATATTTCACACCAGAAATTTGGTATATTAAAGTACATTGCAATTGCATTTATCAATTAATTCTATTATACATCACCTCTACATAGAGTGCTGAACTGCAATAGGAACTGTAAGTTTAAAAGAAAGCTATTTACTGAATAATGGTACATTTTTGTTAAAATAAAGTATATAAATACGGAATAGTCAAGATTTGTACTTTCTGTATTTTTTAAGTTTCTAAAAGAAAAATTCAATTTCCTTCTCTATGTTCAGGTAAAACACATTTGCCATCATTTTCTGTTTGCTAAACTCCTTCTAGAAAAAGAAAGCAAATCTCAAAGTTTGTGTTGTTCTGCCCACTTGAGGGCCTGGTAATCAACCATCAAAATCTCATTACCAAAACAAAGTCTTCTCAGAACAGGTGAAAAGTCTCTTTTCACTCAACTTTACTAGAAGTTTCCTTTCAGAGAATGTTGATTTAAGTTGATTCTCTTGGCATGCCTAACCTAGCACTATATTTGTTTTTGAAACATCTGATATATCTGTAAAGTCTGAGTAAATTTCTTAGGGTAAGATGTTAGATAATTTTCTCTCCTCACACTTAATCTTCCTGGTCATTGGATTATGTTTGAGCCACAGGTTGCAACTGATTCCTGTCAGCCTGGAGCATATTCAGTACTATACTCTGGCTGGCACAGCTCTGACTTGTGCATCCTGTAATTTTGGAGAAAATCATACAAAGTAGTTTATTTTATTTTCTTAGCTGCTAATGTCATACAATGAGTTGACTTAACAACTCATCTCTTAGGCTCATGGTCTCAGAGGCTAGAATTTATAGAGTTTCATGTTGCCTATAGAATTTATAGGCTCATGGTTTCAGAGGCTCAAAGGCTTGTTTCTTCCTGGGTTTGGTATTTTCTGGATGGTCAACAATCTTTGGGGTTCCTTGGCTTTTCCAGCATATGACAATGTACAATGCAGTGTCTTCTCTTTTTTCTTCCAGGTTCCACTGGCTTCTGGCTTTGGACTGCTCCCCATGGCTTCTCTTTCTGTGACCTACCCTGTAAGACTTTCAGTAATAGAATTAAGACTCATCCTGATTTAGTTGGGTCACACCTTCACTGAAGTAACCTCATCAAAAGATTCTATTCACAATGGGTTCACATCCGCGAGAATGGATTAAGATTAAGAACATGTTTTCCTGGGGTATATCATTCTGAGCCAACACAGCAGTCATTTGGTATCACCAAGTAAAAGCAAATTATTGATTGCCTAATTTCTCATTTTTCAGCTGATTGCTTTGACTTCATTTATGTACAGTGTCATCCACCCAGGTCTCCAGCTTTCCTTGACACTGAAGGGTTATGGTCAGATTGCAGATGGAGGCTGCATGAAATAAGATCTTCATTTGAACTATTTTTTCAGTTGAAATTTTCTGCCTCCTCCTACAATTTCCACATTTAGGAAGTAAGATAAATGTTGCCATATTTCATTCATTAAGAATGTAGAGACTAAGAAATTATAGTGTAAAATAGTGTTCTGGATTGAATCATGTCCCTAACAAAGACATATTCAAATCCTTACTCTGGGTCCTGCATATGTGTACTCATTTGTAAATAAGTTCTTTGAAAATCCTGTTTGGATGAGGCTAAACTGAATCAGGGTGGGTTTTAATCCAATATGATTGGAGTCCTTATGAAGAGAGGAAATCTAGACAGAGACACAATTAACTAAGCAGGAGAATTAAAAGCCAGAGGAGGAAACAGGAGACAGATTGTCATGTGATGGAGACAGAAGTTGAACTACCAACAGAACACTATAGACTACAGAAAGCATGGGCTGCTGATTCCTTGATTTTAGTCTTCTAGACTCCAAAACTATGGGACAATAAATTCCTGTTGTTGAAATCAATCAGCTGTGGTATTTACTATAGCAGCCTTGGCAAAAACCTAGGGTGGGGTGGGCCATGGTGGCTCAGCAGGCGGATTTCTTGCCTCCTATGCCAAAGACGCAAGTTCAATTCCTGGTGCCTGCCCATGAAAACAAAACAAAACAAAACAAAACATAGGGTGCTTGAGAACTTAGATTCTTTCACTTTTTTAATACTTGAATACAAAAGTGAATTCACTATTGACACAAACACAAACCCCAAGTCAATAATCTCTTTTTGACTGCTGGTCTAACAGTGATAAATCCAGCTAACTTCTGAGCCTCCTCTTACTTTATGTATCCTTATACTGTTATATCTTAATGTTTCCATCTTTGCCTTTAATTATGTGCAATCGTAACCTCGTGCCCCATGACCTCTGCAAATTGGCAGGTGAAGGTCATTACTAGACATTCATTACCAAATGTTCTTACTGCTAACATATCATGAGCACAAAATAAATTTTCTCATTGCTTGCCTTCCATTCCAAGTACTGTCAATCCTTGAATGTGCTTCCTGGAGTTTTGTTTTGTGTTAGGAACTTAGTTTTTATTTTATATATTTTTTCCTCTTTTTGTCCTCTTTTCTAAGATCAATGGTTTATCCTTCTGGTATCCACATGCTCATGTATTTGTGTGTAGAAGACAAAAACTCCTGGTTCCACCTTAGAATGGTTTAGTGGCATCATATAGATTCTTCAAAGGGGAGAAACTACAAATTCAGCAGATATTTAAAACTGCCAGGTGATTTTGTGGGATTTCTAGAGAGTCCCCTTTCTTGTCCTTCATTGCTGGGGATCTTTCAAATTTATTTTCCTTGACTGGGTTATTGCATCTTTTCTGGCTGATGATTAACTAGTTTTTCTTCAAATCCAAGAATTCTTTTGGGTAAGGACTCCTCCTTGGAGATTTCTCCTCCAAGGCAGATTTCTTGGGCAGAATTTAGGTCACTGCTTCCAGTTCTCTCTAACTATATCATGCAAAATTCTAGGAGTTGAAGCTTTCCCCAAATTTGTAACTTCTTTTACAGAGGAGTTTGGCAGCTAAATACAGTCCTTTTTCCTTTATATTGGTAGTCATTTACATCCATGATCTTAGAATCTCAGTTGAAATAGATTTTAGCGTAGGTCCATACTCACATCTGCTAGAACCTAAAACAGAAAAGAGCTATTCAAATAAAATCACACCAAAGTTGGTTCTCTTAGACATATCTAATAAAAAACTTTAATCCATTTCTACTCGATGGGAATTGGAAATAAATATAGTAGTCCCTTTTTATTATTTATATTTTTTTCATATAACAAAGCTGAAGTCAATGGAGATTATAAACTAAATTTGTTTTATTCTGTTATGTGAGTGCAACCAACCTCATCTAACACTATAATTTTCTTTAGAAATCTCCAAATAAGTTATGTGGTTTGGCTAAAACCCAGTGAACTAGAATGCAAGCTCATCAAGGGCAGGGACTGAATAGAAAATCTCTTGTGCCCCATCTCACATTTTTTTTTTTGTTTTTAAGTTTATTAAAAAAATGCAATACAGGAAGCCAGACCAAACACACGTCTAAATCCTACAACTACTTCTCTTCCTAAAAAAGGCCAAAATAGCAGACTAATCTTAATCTAAGGACTTTTACCAATTTAATTCTGCTGCCATAGTTCCTTTTTGGTTGATAAATGCAAACAACCACATGATATGATTCATGATTTGTAAAGTATTTACAAAGCTCCTTCATTTTGTCAGCAGAATAACATATTTGAGAGAGATTTATAAAAACAAAGCAAGCTTGGGGCTGAGATCCCAGGCTGAGGTCTCCCATGAGCATCTTTCGGTGTTGGTTAGGCACCATTTCCCAAAATGGGTTATTGCCTCCCCATCTCCAGCTGCCGTGCAGAACTCATGGTAGTGCAGCTGGGGTTTAGGTCCTGCTTAACAGGTGGAGGGACCTCATGTGGCTTAGAGGAACTCTTTATTTCTCAAGAGAAAATAAAATTGCAGTGAGAGTTGTTGTGTCTGAGTCGCTTTAAGAAAATTGCTTTCAAGCCACTGACACTGGAAATGTAATTCTCCTCCCCCTGTAGCTGAGAAGTTAGGATTTAAGGGATGATTATGATTACTGTACCACTATGTAGACATTCCTTTGTACTTTTTGGTATTTATTAGAGTAGACAGAGGGAAATACCTGAAATCTTTGAATTGTAATTTAGCTGCCTTGATCTCTGAAAATGCTTGTATAGATTTTATCTTGTGCTCTTGTGATTGTGAAAACCTCATGACTAACCTTCACTTGTACCGATTTATACAGATTTTTGACTTTGGAGTATTGTGGTCACTAAAACCAGCTTGTAACATTTATTAATGAAGGGTCTTGGGCCAGCCCGGAACTAACTCACCCCAAGTCAAAAGTTACCTTGCTAACCAAAACTGGATCTAACCAGTGGGCCCGCCTGGCAAGTGCAGTCTTTTAGACTTTAACCTATAAGTGACAGATACTTCATTATAATACTAAAAATCATGCCCATCATCATATTAATGCTGCCATTTTTTTTTTACATATGTTTTGTGACTAAACATGTAATCAATCTGCACATGCTCAGTAATTAAATCACTTCTAATTATATCATCTGGGGCCATTGTGCTCATTATCCTAAAACCTGCCCATCTTTTAATGCTGTAAACTATTAAAATTCCTGCAGTTTGTGAAGACAGATTTTTGGGCCAATAGGTCATTTGATCTCCTGCTTTGCACCTAGCAGTAAATTTCTTCTCTTTGAAACCTAGTGTCTCAGGAATTGGTCATTTGCAAGCATGGGCAAAAGAATTCACCACCTTTTTCTAGTAACACCCTCTTTTAATCATTTCCACCTGAATAGAGCCTGCATTTCTTCATACACACACACACACACACACAAACACACAAGATAACTGCAGAAAGAAAATCCATACAGCAGACAAACCCCAAGACCTGTTGCCAGAGATGGAAGAAAGGGTAAGAGGCTTGGAAGGACACCCCTTGTCCAGGAAGGACATTAGCTTTGGTTCCACTTTTCAGACAAGGAAGTAGACTCAGAGAGAAGGATAGTGAGTTAGTGACAGAGCTGAGAAAAAGTTAAGTTCCTGACTCATAATTCTGTAATGCACTGATCTGGATGGTACAGAATATTCTATATGTCAAAATTTTAAATGGACATATTTGTGCTCTTCTTCTTTTCCACATGCTCTTCATTTCACAAGTTTCAGTTTTGTGAGTCCCAGTAACTCAGAAGGACAGCTGACCATTGGCACACATCTCTTAGGAAGAGAGCTCACATTACATGCTTGTTTGATATGAACTGCATTTCTAAGCTAGCTACCACTCCTGGCAACAAAGCCCAGACCTAGGAACTACCCAGAAAGCCCAATTATTTCATATTCTATGCCCACAGCCTTTAAATCTATTCCCAAGATAGGATAACCTCTTTTCCTCCAAGTCTATCAGAAATCTCATCTGTGCCCTCATCTTCCCTCTCCAGAGAGAGCTGCTTTTTGATTAGCAGCAGTTTCACATAAGAAATAACAAAAGATGTGCATATCTGGAATCAGTTCCAACCAGCTAGAATGTCCCAGCAAAACTCAACCATTAGAGACTTTGGATATATCCCGCTGGTTCCCACTGTTTAGGACAGGTTTTAGGCGTCTCTCTTTTGCTTACTGCCCTGGAACCCCCAGGAACAGCATGAAAATCTACTGTCTATCTCTTCTGACATAGACCCTTCTCACAGACTTTTGGCCCTTGTTTTTACTACAGTCATTGTATGGCAAACAGTTACATGCAGATATAATCTGACAGCATCTTGCCTCAGCTTTACTGCAAACCTCTTACTTTTGGCCCTGGGTTTTCTTGCCAATTGCCATCTAAGATGACTTTAGGAACCTGATCAGGTATTTTGATACATGCAAGTGAGGGTTAAATTTCCATGAGACAAATTTTAACAATGTGGTACCAATTTCTGTCCCAGGTGGACAATTTCGAGGTGCTCATACATAGCTCATCAGAAAATCTGCCCTGGAACTTTGCCCTTGTTGCTCAGTGATGAAACCTTAAATCTTTCCCTGCTTATTTGTATTGCTTTTCCCAGGTCCACACTACAGTTACTTGGATCCATTTTGCCAAATTAAACTTCATGCATTCAAGTCCTTTTTACAGCCTCTTTTTAAGAGGAACCTAGGTCAAGTCCATAATTTTTTTTCTCTAAACTATAGAATCCCAGTCACTTAGAACAATGCCTGGAACATGGCAAGTACTCCTAAAAAACTGTTGAATAAATGACTGAATTATGACAGCATGGTTATAGCACACAGAGTGGTTATGATACTAGAGGATGGACAAGATAAGTGGCATTCCTTGCAGAATGCAGCTTTAAGAAAGTTTATTCCTCTGTGGGTTGTGCCACATTTTAGGATTGATCATTAATAATTGGTACAGTCAGGATCTTTTTGATGTATTATCTGAAACATACTGCATGGCTTTTCTTAAAAAAGGGGAGTTACTTCTATGTAGCATCAGGCTCTCCAGGCAAACGATATTTTACCAGGTAATATATAGCAGTTACCAGGTAACTTATAGCAGTCCAACACAGAGTCCAGTATGGTGCTTTGTTCTTCACCCATAAATAATGCAAAGAAGATCCTAAGAATATAAGGGCCAGTGATTTATTCCACATAGCCTTTATGTAAACTTTATAAAATGCTCACAATGTCTATGAATGTGACAGTAGCTATGACACTGGATTGTGTTCACAATGGCAACCACTTCATGCAGTGAGAATACAAGCAGAAGAGAATACTCCTTCTCACTGCCCTTGTGCTCCATCACTGGGGGAAAATTGGAGAAAACAATATTTTAAGAATGAAGCACAATACTCCAGAATTAATAACAATAAAATCAATGTAAATAAAACAATACCACCAAAACTCATTCTGTAAGTTTTAGTCATGTGGTAAATCCATTTGTACAAGGTTCTATTGATTGCTTTCCATTTGCAAAGTAATAAAAATTTAAACCTCTCTCTGTCTCTTTCTCTCTGTATATATATATTAATTTGTATATATATATATATGAATAACACACACGCACACACAAACATATATATTTGGATTGGCTGAGGGTTATACAGTCTCCTGATGACATAGAAAAGCTTTATTTACTTCTGTTGAAGTGTGAGATGGTTTGCTTTGAACTTTCCAAGTGTGGGATTTTGAAGTTAGTATTTATTTTCCATTGTCTTTACTGGTAAAGATACACACATCAGCAAGGAGTTTTGGTTCAGGACCTGAATTATAATAATTCAGACTTTACTCTGCTCCACATTCACCATGGGAAGTCAAAGTATACAATAAAAATGAGGCTTAGAAAAATCATAAATGATTTGTCACATTAGGAGGAGATGAAATCTTAAAAATATCACAGTGTCAAATAATTTTTTTTTTTTTGTTAGTGTCAAATAATTTAATAAGAAAAGCTGGATGAGAAAGAGAGCATGAACAACTAATTCTAAAAGGCAGAGAAATAAGGAGGCAAAATCAACTACTCAAACAACAGATAAGGGAACAAACAAAAATTACCTGCTCAGCTTCTGGTAAAATGGTGAAGTAGGAGAGGTTGAAGTCGCCCCATCTCCATGCAACAATGAGACACATGATAGAAAAATGACTGGGACAGTGGTTCCAGGGTGCATGTGATCATAGAGGGTCTTCTACCCTGCATAGGAAGGCTGTGGGGAAAAAAACTGAGAAACTGGGATGTAGAGAATGGGATAAATGTGCTCAGTTATGACTCTACCTACCCCCAAAGCTGGCTTGTGATGATTTCCCTTTGGCTTCACAGCTGGAAATGCACATGGTGAACTTGGAAGATAACAGACTGCATAGACTCCATTTAATCAATGTAAAGAGCTTACTCCCCACCCTTGGGCATGCTGCTGTGGGTGCCTGGGGTATTTTTTTGTTTGTTTTTTAGTTTCATATGAACAATCTGCGAGATTGGGGGCTCAAACTATTGCTTTGGTTGTCCCCATTGCTTGTGAGAATATCAAGAATTCTCCACTTGGGAAGTTGAATTTTCTCCCTTTCTCACCATTCCCCCAAGGGGACTTTGCAAATACTTTTTTATTCACTGTTCAAATCACTCTGGGATTTATAGGAGCATCTCTCTGGACAAGCCTACAAAAGCTTTTTTTTTTTTTTGAGGATTTGAGGAGGGGTCCTTCCTCTGGGAGGAGGGGCAGACATGATATCCAACTGGTAAAAGAGATCTGCTTGGATCCTGGAGCTGCTCCGCTCCCTCCATGGAAGCCTGAAGACCACAGGTGTGTGAAGCTGAAATACCCAGTCCCACAACCTGGCATCATCCTGGGGTGGAGTCGGAGGGCCACTAGATGCATTGGCCACACAGGAGAAGTCTTTGTAGGGCTGTCTGCTGCTCATTCCTCAGTTCCAGAGTTGGCTGATTTCTGCTGTGCCAGGGTGGACAGCCCTGGCTGGCACCCTGATTCAAAATCTTAGACATGGGAAGGAAATAAATTGGCAAAATAACCTTATTAAGACATGAAAATTTCCATTCCACAACAGAAGATCATGATGCATGTGAAGGACCAGGCAAACATGGCTCAGCCAAATGACCAAATTAAATCACCCAAAGGGACACAGAATTTAGAATGGCTGCTTACGTTTGTTCAGAATGAAGAAAGAGACAGCAAGAACATACTGAGGAGCATAAAGGAGAGGCAAATATGGTTCAACCAAGTGACCAAATTAAATCATCCAAGTGGGCTAAGATTTCAGAACTAATTAAGGCTATTCATAATGATATAAAGGATATCAAGAAGTCATTAGAGGAGCATAAAGAAGAATTTGAAAGAATAAAAAGAAAAATATCAGACATCACAGAGATAAAAGATACTGTAGTCCAAACTAAAAACATTTCAGAGACTCACAAGATTTTAAGAGATAAAAGAAAGAATAAACAAATTAGAAGACATGACAAATCAACTTGAATGTTCAAAAGATGGAAAAAATGTGACTTGATTTCAGGGAAATGATAGACAACCTGAGCATACAATTATAAGAATTATTGGTGTTCCAGAAGGAGAAGAGAAGAGTAGAGAGCTAGGAAGGCCAGGCGAAGATATAATGGGGGAAAATTTCCTAACCCTTGTCAAAGACATAAAAATCCAAACCAAACAAGCCCAATGAATTTCAAATAGAATAAATCTAAATAGGCTTACTCAAAGACATATACTTATCAGAATGTCAAATTTTGAAGAGAAGTGAAAAGTCATGAAAGTAGCAAGAAAAAAGAGATTTATTACATACAAGGAAACTATAGAAGACTGAACTCAGACTATTCAATGGGTATCATGAAGGCAAGAAGGCTGTGGCATGATATATTTAAGATTCTGAATGAGAAACACTTCCAGTCAAGAATTCTTTATCCTGTCAAGTTGTCCTGAAAAATTGAAGGAGAGATTAAAGTCCTCACAGATAAACAATGGCTCCAAGAAATATTAAAGGGACTTCTGTTGACTGTAAAAGACTAGAGAGGGAGCTCTGGAGGAGGGTACAGAATTGAAGAGTATTAGCAAAGGTAACTTCATATATAGATATGATAAATAAAAACTATAGGTTAAAATGCTAGACACAAGAACTGCCTTTACAGTAGTAAATTTGAATGTTAATGGATGAAACTCACCAATTAAAAGATGCAGATTGGTGGAAAAGATTAAATAATATGATCTGTCTTTATGTTGCTTGTAAGAGACTATCTTAGACCCAAGAATACAAACAGACTGAAAACGAAAGGATGGAAATAGATGTTCTAATTAAGCTATAACCAAAAGAAAGCACAAGTAGCTATAGTAATATTAGGTAAAATAGACTTTAAATGCTATGATATCATGATATTAGATTTTCATATTAATTGTAAAAATATTTGTATCTTTATGTTTATCTGAAATTAAAAAATTGAAAATGTTCAGCAATATAGGTCATTACTATAGCAAAATTGATGTTTTTAATAACTTTCTACTTGATATTTTGAGAATGTATACAGTTTTAATAGCTAATCAAATGGTATGTAAGTTAAGGTTTAATATTTAGAATTCAAGAAATGCTGATATCTGTATCTCTAGATTTTTTTCCTGGTTTGCCTTAATTTTAAATTGGTTAATGAAACGTACTGTACAAACACAGGCATTACAATGATTGTATTTTACTTAAAAAGTCCCCCCCCAAAGTGTACCTTTCAATTGCAAAAAAAAAGAAAAAGTACCTGCCTCAACGTTTGACTCAGAATAGTGGCATTTACTACATTATTAAGGTGTCATGTTATCACAACACATAAATAATAGGCTAGTAAAATTTACAGAATTTATTCCACTAGAGTCATTCAATCTTTCATCTCACCTCTGCTTTGTAACGTCCTTACAGGAAAATTTCTCTTTTATTTTTTCTGGGGTTGCAAATTCCCTGCAGGAATCAAAGGAAATCACAGAGAGGCAGCACAAGCTTAATTAGCTAAAATGACTAAGGTTATATTGTTAATTATAGCTACAGTCATTGGGCAAAGGTTAACTTTTAAACTTAAATAAGAGATGTTCTCATTTGCTTCTAAATGAAAGTACTGATTCAATTAAGAAAAACTAAAATAAAAAAATTCTGTTTGAGCTGTTGCATTGATCTTAAAAGAGATATTGTTTATGCTCATAATGAACATTGATTCCTTCTTTTCTCCCTTTGATCACTACCTGGATTCCAGTTTTGCTTTAGGCATTTTTCATAACAAACACTATTTTACTGATTAATTAAAAGAAAACATGGCTGCAACATTAAAATGGGAAGCATCAATATTGAAAATTCAGTAAGTAGCAATGGTCCTGTGCAATTATAAAGCAGCCAACACAGTTTAGCTACAATTGATATAAAAAAATACAAGTTGCTAATTGAAAGTGCAGCTTCCATGCCCTTGAAAAAAGTGAAAGCATTGCTGCACACTTGAAACTTGACCATTTTGTACCCTGGCTTTTTAGAGGTATATGCCAAAAAAGCTGAGATGTGGCTCTTTTCATTTTATTTTTTATTAGAGAAGTTGTGAGTTTACAGAAAAATCATGCAGAAAATACAGAGTTCCCAAATATCCCCCCCCACACAGTTTTCCCTATCATTAACATTTTGAATTAGTGTGGTACCTTTGTTACAATTAATGAAGCAGTATTATTATAATCATACTATTATTATTACATAGTTTACATTAGGGTTCACTGTTAGTTTTGGACGCCACACGGGTTTTTAAAACTTTTTTTTCTATTAATATATATACAATTACAACCTAAAGTAAAATATACAACCTAAAATTTCCTATATTAACCACATGCAAACGTATAATACAGTGGCATTGATTACATTTACAATGTTGTGCTTCAGTTACAATGATCTACTATCAAATTTTTAAAATTTGCAATGTTGTGCTTCAATTAAAATTATCTATTATCAAGATGTTTCCATTACCCTACCACAAACTCTGTAGCAATAAGCCTTAACTCCTCACCTAGTCCTGCCCTGGTCCCTGTTAGATGTAAAATAGTTTCTAACTCTGCAAATTTGATTATTTTAAATATTTCATATAAGTGAATTCATACGATATTTTTACTTTTTGTATACTTGTCAAAAATGACTTGGTCATAAAGGTGAGGGTTGATTTCTGAACCCTCAATTTGATTACATTGGTCTATATGTCTTACATTGTATCAGTACTGTGCTGCTTTGGTTACTGTGGCTTTGTAATAAGTTTTAAGATTAAGAAGTTTGAGACCTCCAATTTCATTCTTCTTTTATAAGATGGCTTTAACTATTTGGAGTCTTTTACCTTTCCATATAAAATTGATGACTGGTTTCTCTATTTCTGCAAAGATGGCTGCTAGAATTTTGATTGGGATTGCACTGAATTTGTAAATCACTTTGGGTAGAATTGACATTGTAATAGTATTTAGTCTTCCAATCCATGAATATGGGACCTCTTTTCATTTATTTAGATCATTGATTTCTTTTAGCAAAGCTTTATAATCTTCTATGTATAAGTTCTTTAGATCTTGGGTTAGATTTATTCCTAGATATTTGATTCTTGTAGTTGCTTTAGCAGAAATGGAAATGTGGAAAAATGGAATGTTTTTAAAAATTTCTTTTCCAGATTATTCATTATTAATGTACAGAAATACTACTGATTTTGGGGTGTTGATCTTGTACCCTACTACTTTGATGGATTCATTTTATTAGCTCTAGAAGCTTTTTTGTGGATTTTTCAGGATTTTCTGTATGTAGGATCATGTCATCTGCAAATAGGGAAAGATTTAGTTCTTTCTTTCCAATCTGGATCCATTTTATTTCTTTCTCTCATATAACTGCTCTTACTAGAACATCTAGTACAGTGTTGAATAATAGAGGTGAGATTGGCCATCTTTGTCTTATTCCTAATCTTAGAAAGAAAGCTTTCAGCCTCGTACCATTGAGTATTATATCCACTGTGGGTTTTTCTTATATGCCCTCTCTCTTGTTGAGGAAGTTTTTTTTTATTTCTAATTGTTTAAGTGTTTTTATAATGAAACTGTTACTGATTTTGTCAAATGCCTTTTCTGCATCAATTGAGTTGATCAGCTCAATTGGGGAAGAATAGACTCTTCAAAAAATGATGCTTGCAAAAATGGATTTCCACATACAAAAGAATGAAGGTAGACCCCTATACTGCAGACTATGCAAAAATCAACTCAAAATGGATCAAAGTCCTAAATATAAAAACCAATATTATAAAACTTCAAGAAGAGAACATGAGAAATATTTTCAGGGTCTTGATTTAGACAATGGCTTCTTTTTCCTTACATCCAAAGCATGAGCAAAGCAAGGAGAAAACAACTAGATAAATGGGACTTAAAGTTAAAACTTTTGCACCTCAAGTACTTTATCTTGAAAGTAAAGTGACAGCCTACACAATGGGAGAAAATATTTATTAGTCATATATCTATTAAGGTTTACTATCCAGAAAATATAAAGAAATCCTTCCACTCAACAACAGAAAGACAAACAACCCAATTAAAAAATGGGCAAAAAGAGCTGAACAGACATCTCTCCAAAGAAGGTATACAAATTGCCAGAAAACACATGAAAAGATGCCCCACATCATTGGCTATTAAGGAAATGCAAATTAAAGCCACAATGAGATACCATTTCATACCCAATAGAATGGTTGCTATTAAAAAAATGGGAAATTATAAGTGGTGGAGAGGATATGGAGAAATAGGAATAGTCATTCATTGTAGTAGGTTTGTAAAATGGTGCAGCATCTGAGGAAGACAGTTTTGCAGTTCTTCAGAAAGCTGAATATTGAGTTAACATGTGACCTGCAATTCCACTTCCAGGTACATTGACTGATGAACTGAAAGGTGAAATATGGTGCATATGTACAATGGAATACTGAGCAACTTCAAGAAGGAATGAATTTGTGAGGCATGCAACTAGGTGAATGAAACTTGAAGATAGTATGGTGAGTGAAATAAACCAGAAACAAAAATATAAACATTATAATGCATCACTAAAAAGGGACTAACTATAAAATATGAATGCTGAGATTGAATATGAGAGTATAGGCTATCAGGAAGGCCTGTTGTAGTTTCCTAGATTGTAAGCTCTTACAGCAGCCATGTCTCTTCCTGGTTTGTAGCGGTTATTCCTACATTCTGAGATGCTTAGTTTTTGTGTATAAACTGATTGTTCTCTGGAATTGTGCGTAATTGGGTAACAGAAGAGGCTCAGAGTTAGACTTCTGCAGCTATGAAAGTCAACGTTACCCGTACTGCAACTGTTAAAAAACTGAAAAGGAGATCAGACTTCAATTAGAGATACAAATGAAGCTGATTTCCTTAAGATTAAGGTAAATCAGACTAAAGGGCAAATGGTGATATTAACTGTCTTTTAATGCTTCAATTTTCAAAGGAAGAGATGTTTATTTTAGTACAAAATTTTCTGTAGCACACCATCTAATTTAGCTTATGTGGTCAGTTTATTTGAACACCAAAATTACATGGAGGCATGAATAGAGAGTGAGATCTTGTTGGTTTGTACAGGTTAGTGTGATGCCTTGATACATGCCAGAGTAATTTGGGCATAGAATAAAAAAAGTACTTGCAAAGCTCCCTTGAGGGACTGGGAGTAATGTGGAAATATAAAAGTTCCCCACCTGGGGAATTCCAGATATTCTTGCAAGTACTGGGGACTACCCATTTTATTGACTGAGCTTTCAGTCTTGAGGCTTGTCATTATGAAACTTATTCCTGAAAAGGAGAAGTATGCCTACTTATAATTATGCCTAAGAGTCACCCCCAGAGAAGCTGTTTTATTGCTCAGGTATGGCCTTTCTCTCCAAGCCAACTCCGCAGGTATACTCACTGTTCTTTCCCCTACTTCAGACATGACTTCAAGGGGTATAAATCTCATTGACAATGTGGGACATGACTCCCAGGAATGAGCCTGGACCCAACGTTGTGGTATTGAGAAAGCCTTCTTGACTAAAAGGGGGAAGACAAATGAAACATAGTAAAGTTTCAGTAGCTGAGAGATTTCAAATAAAATTGAGAGATTGTTGTGGAACTTATTCTTATCCATTATATAGATATCCCTCTTTAGTGTTTAGTGTATTAGAATATCTAGAAGGAAATACTTGAAGCTGTTGCACTATAATCTAGTAGCCTTGATTCTTGAAGATGATTGTCTCGCTACATAGCTTTTACAATGTTACCATGTGATTATGAAAACTTTATGACTGTCACTCCATTTATCCAGGGAATGGACAGATAAGTAAAAAAATAAGAACAATAAATAAATAATAATAGGAGGATAAGGAATATGGAATATTTGGGGTGTTCTTTTTATTACTGTTTTAATTTTTTTTTTTGAGTAAGGAAAATGTTCAAAAATTGTTTGTGGTGATGAATGCACAATTGCGTGTTGATATTGTTATCCGTTGAACATATAACTTGGATGATTATATTTTATGTGAAAATATCTCAATAAAATTGCATTAAAAAATCCAAAGGCCATAGATGCAATAGTATATTTCTGAACTCTCAATTCAATCCCACTGGTCTTATATGTGTGCCCTTATGCAGTACCACACTCTTCTGTAATAGTTTGAAAATTAGGAAGTGTGAGTCTTCTAACTTCATTATTTTTTCAAGATAGTTTTGGTTATTCAGTGCCTCTGGTCCTTTCATATAAATTTGGTGATTGATTTTTCCATTTCTTCAAAGAAGGCTGTTGGAAATTTGATTAGGATTGTGCTGAATCTCTAAATCACTCTGGGTAGAATTGACATCTTAATATTTTATCTTCCAGTTCATGAGCATGGAATGTCCTTCCATTTATTTAGATCATCTGTGATTCTTTTAACAATATGCCAGTTATATCCCTGTTTAAATTTATCCCTAGAATTTTGATTCTTTTCATTGATAGTATAAATGGATTTTTTTTTCTGATTTTCCTCTTCAGAATGTTTATTTGTGCTATATGGATCCATCATTGATTTCACAAGTTGATTTTGTTCCTCAGCACTTTGTTAAATTCATTTTTTTAAGCTGTAGTAGCTTTGTTATGTATTTTTCAGGATTTTTCTCTATATGTATTTTCAGGGATCACAGCATCTGCTACTAAAGACGTTTTACAACTTCCTTTACAATTTACATCACTTTATTCCTGTTATTTCCCCATTAATCTGGCTAGAATTTCCAGGTCATTGTTGAATGACAATGTGTATGTGTAGGCACCTTCTTTTGTTCCTGATCTTTCTTTATCCTAGAGGGGAGGCATTTCGCCTTCCTTCATTAAGTCTGATAGTAACTGCATTTTCATCTATACTTTTATCATGTTAAGGAAGTTTCTTTCCTTCCTTAGCTTTCTGATTGTCTTTATTAAAGATGAGTGCCAGATTTTGTCAAACTCCTTTACAGCATCAGTTGAAGTGATGGTGGTTTTTTTTTCTCCTTTGTTCTAGTAATGTGGTGTATTACATTAATTTATTTTTTTTTATATTGAACTAGCCTTGAATTCCTGGGACAAACCCATCTTGACCATGGCATATAACTCTTTTAATGTGCTATTTGATTCAGTATGCTAATATTTTGTTGAGAATTTTTGAGTTTATATTCATAGCATTTGGTGATTTTCTTCTTGTGTTAATTTTACCTAGTTTGGCATTAGTGGGATGTAGGCCTCAAAGACTGAGTTAGGAAATAATTCTTCCTTCTCAGTATTTTGGAAGAGTTTAAGCAGGATTGGTTGTAATTCTTCTTGGAATGTTTGGTAAACTTGACTAATGAAGCCATCTGGTCCTGGGCTTTTCTTTGTTAGGTTGTTTTTTGAATACTAATTCAATCTCTTTACTTGTGTGTGGTCTGTTGAGATCTTTTTCTTATTGAGTCAGTGTAGGTAGTTCATGTGTTTCTAGGAATTTGACTTTTTCATTTGGTTATCTAATGTGTTCGCATAGTGTTGATCATAGGATCTTCTGATACTCCTTATGATTTGTGGGGTCAGGAGTAAGGACCCTCTTTTTATTTCTGATTTTAGTTACTTGTTTTCTCTCTTTTTTCTTTGTCATTTTAAGTAAAGATTTGTTGATTTTTTTCATAGCAACAACTTTCGGTTTCATTTTTTCACTCTATATTTTAATTTTTTATTTAAATCTGCTCTAATCCTTGTTATTTTTTACTTCTGCTTGCTTTCAGTTTACTTAACTCTTATTTTTCCACATCTTCCGGTTGGGAGGCGAGGTGTCTGATTTTATATCTTTTTTCCTTCTTAATGTAAGCATATTTCTCTCTCAGCATGGCCTTTACTGCATCTCCTAAATGTTGGTATGTTTTGTTTTTGTTTTGATTTTAGCTTAAGATATTTCCTAATTTCCCTTATAATTTCTTCTTTGAACCACTAGTTGTTTAATATTGTGTTGTTAATTTCCATATATTTGTGATTTTTTCCAGGTTCCCTCTATTGATTTATAGCTGCATTCCACTGCGGTCAGAAAATAAACATTGCATTAGTTCAATTTTTAAAAAAATATTGAGAATTATTTGTGACCTAGCAAATGTTTTATCCTGGACAATGACCCATGTGTACTAGAGAAGAATGTGTATTCTACTGCTGTTGGTTGGAGTGCGCCCTATATATCTGTTAGGTCTACTTGGTTTATACTGACATTCAAGTCTTATTTTTCCTTATTGCTCTTTCGTGTAGATGTCCTATCCATTATTGTAGTGGTATGTTGCAGTCTCCTACTATTAATATAGAACCATTTATTTTTCTCTTCAAATGTGTCAATGTTTGCTTCATATAGTTTGGGCTTTGCCATTAAGTGTATATATATCTACAACTGTTATGTCTCCTTGTTGAATTGAATAATTATTTAGTGTATAGTGACCTTCTTTATCCAGTTAAAGTAACAGTTTTTTACTTAAAGTCCATTTTATTTTATATTAGTGTAGCTACCTCAGGTATCTTTTGGTTATTGTGTATAGAGCATTTTTTTCCATCCTTTCACTTTCAAACTACTTGCTTGTTTGAATTTAAGGCTCTTGTAAAAAGCACATAGATGAGTCATGCTTTTTATCCATTCTGCCAATCTGTCTTTTGACTGAGTAGTTTTAAGTAACTATTGATAATGCAGTAATTTCTTCTGCCATTTAGCTATTTGTCTTTGCGAGTCAAGCGTTTTTCTTCTATGTTCTTCAGTTAATGTATAGTTTTATATTTATTTTTGATAATGTAACATTTTGAATCTTTTCTAATTTTCTTCTGTTTATCTTTTTCAAATAGTTTCTTTCTGGTTACACTGGGGTTTAAAGTTACATCTACAGACTTTCATTTGATTTGAATCCAATTTAACTTCAACAGCATACACAAACAATATTGCTATAGCCCTCTGTCCCCACAACTTTTTTTTCTACTTCTTAAAAATGATGTCTATTGTATCCAAAACCACATATTTATTATTATGTTTTATGCATTTTAGTTTTAGGACTTGTGATAAGTAAAAAGTGGAGTTACATGCCAAAAAAGTACAATGCAAAAGCACTGGTCTTTAAATTACCCATATACTAAACTTTGCCAAGAGATTTTTTCCTTTATGCTGCTTTGATCCATCACCTAAGTGCCTTTCCTTTCAATCTGAAGAACTCCCTTTAGCGTTTATTGCAGAGTGTATCTATTGGTGATGAATAGCCTCTATTTTTGTTTATCTGGGGATTTCCTAATCTCCTTCATTTCTGAAAGACATTCTTGCTATATATAGAATTCTGGGTTTCTTATTGTCTTCTTTTAGAATTTTAAATATTTTGCCCTACTGTCTTCTTGCCTCTAGGTTTCCTGATTGTTTATAGGCACTTTATCTTTTTTGTGCTCCTCTATATATAATTCATTGCTTTACTCTTGCAGCTTTCAGAAGTCTGTTCCTGTGTTTGACATTTAGAAACTTGACTAGCATGTGTCTGCATGTGGTTCTCTTTGAGTTTCTTCTGCTCCATGTTTATTGACCTTGAATGTGTATATTAATGCCTCTCATTAAATTTACTGTTGAAATCCTCTTAGAATTTTTCATTTCAGTTATTGTAACTTCAACTCAAGTATTTTGAATGTATGTTTTGTTCCTTTCAAAAGTTTTCTCTATTTATTGAGACTCTCATATTGTTCTTGCATAATTTTCTTGATATACTTTAGTTTTTTCTGCATGTTTTCTTTTTATCTTTTTAAGCATATTGAAGATCATTAAAAAATAATCTTTGTTCATTATGTCCAAAGTATGGTTAATCTTTGTTGAGAGTGTCTGTATTTTTTCTCTCATCCATTTGGATGAGCTACCATTTCCTCATTTGCTGTTTTTGTTTTTGGTTTGTATGATAATCTTTATTGCACACTTTACATATTAATATTTTTATTTTTTCACTTTGGTACCTGAGATGTTTGCTTCTTATTTGTATCCTGCTGGTGATATAATGGCAATTTCCTTGTGTGCCAGGAACTAAAAATAATAAACTGATACAAAAACCACCTTTCACCATCTTTGCCATTTGGCTTTGTGTTCGTTAATGCTTTCCCTCAGTATTAAGGCCCCCTATCAAGGAGATCAGTCTGATGAATAAATGAAATGCAGGGTCATCTCCATCTTTTATGAACTTGTTTCTTGTCCTTGGCTTGTGCTCATTCATGGCCTTAGGAATCCTTTCATTTTACAGGAATCCAAATGCCCTCTGTACTCCCTATGAAATAGAATTTTTTGCTTCTTGGCTGCTCTATTGTATGTCTTAAAGCATATAATCCTATGTCCCATTCAGTTTTAACTTAATTGCTTCTTTCATTGTTTTAGTCGTCTGTCAGCTGCTTCAGTCTGCAGGTCAAGTTCTGGGAGAGTGAGCCAGGGTTGAGTTTCTTGTTTTAGTCTTCTTGTCTGATACCCAGTATAATCACATGGACATACAGCCATCCCAGTAAGTGCATAGAAGGGCGACATCACAATGGGAGAACTGGCTGACTCCATACCATGTTAGGTAGGGAGAGAGGGAGGGGCTAGTTCATCCTACCATTTTCAAAGCTATGTTTTCTAGATTCAGCAGTTGCTCTGTTTCTGTAAATATTTATTTTCCAGAGATCTGAGGAATATGGCATTGCCAGGTTTTGCTAGTTGTTCAATGATTCTGTGAGGGAATGGCACTCTGGAGCACTGTATGCTGCCACTTTGGTTGACCAGAAGTCAACTACCCCCAGATGTTGCTTTTTATAACCACAGTATAACTTGAATATGAAGAGAATTCACAAAAAGGAGTAGCATTAAGTAAATGATTACTTTCCTTTGGGAACAAAATATGTAATGAAGCACTTTCAAGTCTTTCTATGCTATGCTTCTGGAGGCCATTATTGTAGGCACTATTTACTCTTCTCAATAACTTCCAGATTCATATAAATGAATCATTCTGTCATCAAGGGTATTTGTTATATGCCTTATATACCCTGAAACCTGTGTTAGACATGTGGGAAATATCTAGCATAATATATGATCCAGATTCCAATGAGAACAGAATCTAGTTGTGGAGTTAAGAAAATAGTAAATCACATGACAAATATTAGCTGAATGTTACCTCTCACCTGGATTGATGAAATGCTCACTTTTTCTCTACTCACTTTTTCAACGAATTTTTATACTTCAGTGACATTATTCTTTATGCTTTTCAAAAATAACTTTGCTTATCCAATTTTAAAAGTAATTCTCCACTGTTGATAAGATAAATAATAAATTCCATCATATGTGCTGAGATAAAAATAATTAATTGGGAGACAGTATTACAGCCTTTTGTTGGGAGACAATTCTGCATGGGTTTCTCATTTTTCTGCACATCTTTGAGTCGTAGTACTGACTGCCTTTGTTTCAAACTATCTTTCCAAGAATGTTTGTATTGAGAATTGCATTGGAAGATAAAGATAGTATCTCCCTGTGGTGATAAAGACAGGTGTGCTTACTGTCTAATATAATAAAGATAACTTCTTTTAAGGCAAAGGGTAGGCTTGCTTATTCTCTAATATAAAATATTTAGACTCCCTAAGCTTGGAGCTCCTCTACTCTAATGCAACTCACTGTGAGAATGGGTATAAACTGGATGTCTTCTTATTGCCCTGTAAGAATTGGGGGGGAACAAGCAACAATACTGACCTCAGCCTACAGTTATTGCTGTAATAAAGTCCATATTCTTTACTACATGACCATCCCACTGTAGGGTCCCTTTTCCACAACTCTGACTGTGCCTAGGCATAGGATGGCACACAAAACTTGTGCTATTGACTAAACTTAATCTTAGCTGGCCCAATAATTCCAAGCATTTCATTTGATGACTCAGACTATCCAGAAAAGTGCTTAGTCTTTCATATTTTTGCTGCCTCTCCTTTCCTTACATGTGGCTGCTTCAGGTTTTGCAGGGGTTTACTGCATTCTTGTTCTGGTGAGGGAGGTGATGAATCCAAACATTGTTGCTATCCATGCAATGCCCCCTAAATCTCACTGTTTAGTGGCTAGTTTCCCTAGACTACTGATTACTGAATTGAGCTGGTCCTATCTGACCTTTTGTAGGTGTTATGCTGGCACACATCTCTGACATCTGAGTCCTGGCCATTAGCTGTCAGTCTCCATGAAATTGCTAAATATTCATGTCCCTAACAACTTCCAGTTCTCTATACACAGACCATGAGGTGCAAGCAATTTAATTTCAGGTTTGTCTACTTGGCTGTTCTTGTCCCATCACTTTATTTTGTGACCTGAGCTAAAGTTAGGAGCTTAGCCTCTCCCATGTTTTACTCAGTGAACAGTTTCCACCTCTGATAATTTTTGGTCTTCCAAAACTTTTCTAGACATTTTGTTATGTTTTTCTACCCTATTGGAGAAAAACTTTTGGTATTCCCAACATACAGAAAAAGTACAGATCTCTAAGCTAAGGGGGATAAATTGTAAGCATGACTTAATTTGTTAATGATTGTTAATATAATTTAAAAATTTTCCACAAAGTTTGTCTTATTTCATAAATTATATTCTGATATTTGAAAGCCTGAAGGACTTTTTCTTTCTGTATATATATATATATATTTATACATGGGCAGGCATCGGGAATCGAACCCGGGTCCTCTGGCATGGCAGGCAAGCATTCTTGCCTGCTGAGCCACCGTGGCCTGCCCTCTTATTGTATTTCTGTTCTGAAAGTTTTAATTCCCTACCTCCATGTCCCTCTATCTTCACTGAACCACCCAAGGTAATGAAATAACACTGAGTAACTAGAGGCAAAATCATGTTCATTGAATGAAAAGATAAAAATATTCATGTATTTCCAAAATATTACTCTTATTTTTATTGTTATAAAGTTTCCCAGTTTCCTTATAACTGCATCCCTCAAAGCTTTTCTGATGTTCTCTCCACAGTTCTGAACCTTCCACAGTTTTCTTTATCAATCTCACTACTTCTGGGAAGGCATTCCTTAAGATTCCAGCTTGTCTTTCTTTTATTTATTAAATATCAAACCCCTGTAGTACTGTGGTCTTAGAGTAATTTTCCTTAGAGTGCTAAGTGGAGAGTAATATGCTTCAGGGACCACTGAGAGAGAGAGGACAGAGTTTCCTCTCATTCTTACTCAGACCACAGAAGTTTTGATTTTCTTCAGGGGTTAAAAAAAAACCATGAAATATTTGAAAATTCCTGGACTGTTTATTATTCATCTTATAATTAACTAGAAGCAACTTTACAATGATTCAGTAATTTTTAGGTCTTATATATTCCAGTAAGCTATATGTGCCTGGTCTATGTCTTATGCTGACTATATTAGAGATTTTTCAAAAGCAGTGGCTCTGTTTTACCTTTCTGTTCCCTCCACACCTTCTAATTTGTACACAGGTATACAAATTGATAAATACCTGTGTTTTTGATTGGCATTGCTATGATCAAATTCTATAGTGGCTAAGCAAAAAATTGTACTATTCATACAGAGCCTCATTGAGTGTCTGGGATTCCATCTAGGCTTTCAAGGACAAATAAGGTTTAGAAGGAAAATTAGGAAGGAGAGAAAACTTTACGAAGTGTGACACTCTGTAAACAGTTTTGGCACTAGGAAAAAAAATCAACGACCTGAGCTTTTCATATTTTGTAACCAGTGTTTGGTTAGGATTCATCTCAGACTTTGGCATAGGTGAATCTTTTACAGATTAAAAAAGGGCTATGTAATAAGTAAAGTAAAAGAAAAGCCTCCTATCATTATAGAATGACCCCTTTGTTTAATGATCATATCCATTATTTTGTTCAGAATGGATTGCAAGACTATACCAATGTTCCTGTCCTTGGCAAAACCACTTTTTCATTGCATAAATAATGACAATGTATATATGTACTAGTGTCAAGCACCCACATGGTAAAGCATAATGACAACTATCAGCACTTCAGAACAAAAAGATTCATTTGAAAATACAGCCCAATCCCTTTCTCAGCAGATGCTGGAAGTTCGGGCCCAGAGAGGGTAAGGGAATTCTCTAAGGTTACAGAAATGGTAAACAGCAGAGCAAGGACTCAACCTGAGTTCCTTGATTCTCCAATGCTTTACTCTTGTCCTTCTAAAGGAAAACCACCATTCCTAGTGTGATGAATTATGAAATTAGATAAGAGGGTTCAGCATTTTGAAACACATAATACATAATACACTCCAACAATTCTGTTGTCCTCAGTAAATTAGAAAGCAATTTACAGAAATGAAATGGTTCAAATGAGCTGTCACTAAAACAAAGACTGCAGAACAACCAGTAAATCAGTAATTGTTTCCTGTGCATGAGATTTTCAACCCCTCAGGGTGGGAGGTAAACCACCATATACATTTAAAAGGATTCCCATTGAGTGTTTCTTGAGAAACTCTGAAGACATTTATATTAGACTCTCCTCACCCTTAATTTCCTGTGCAAAAACAGAGTGGTTTTCAGAGATTTCATGCTTTAAGGTTATTTTCTATCATATTAAAAAAAAAATACCATAAAGGGCTTTAGCAGGAAAGCTAACTCTCTCAGCAGAATTGAGAAACTCAGACATTTTCCTAATGAAGTCTAAAATTTCCTTGTTCTGCCTCATCTTACTGATGATTGGCATCTCTTTCTTTCCTCTCAGGATTCCAGGGAAGAAAATCAGCCAACAAGCTACAGAAGCTTCATTTTAACTTGTGCTTCATATACAATTTTAATGACAGTTTTACATACATTACCCAGGCCCCAGCATCCTCAGAGGTCAAATCAGTATTTAAAAAGACATTCTAAATGGAATGAGTATTCAGTCATTTATTCAAGATCAGTTTGATAGAACAGCAGCTTTCCAAACCATCTCTGTTTAGTAGGGACCAGGAAAATCAACAGAAACAATTGATTTCTTCACCCACTTGATTCTAACAATTGGACTTCAATTGCATAAAAACTCAGGGAAGAGAAGCCGTTTGTACTATTTTAGTGAGAATATCATCTGAATTGTTCAGATCAATATGAATTGTTCATGTCCAAAGACATTATTTTGACATTGGCTGGCTGTTTCCAATTCAGTTGTGGGTTCCCAGAAAGGTTGTTCTGGGTCTTCCACTGGATCTATTTAGCTGCTATGAACCTTAAATTTGAAAACAATAAACCTTGAATTCCAAATAGGTTGCAGATGGTGATGGTGGTGACTCTATGCTTTCTGGTTTCCACAGTTACTTTGGGTAATATCCAAACAAATGAGAATTTCGCTATTACCCACTACTATATTGAGCAGACCTTACTTAGGCTGATAAATCAGAGTAGACTAAAGCATCAGTTACTAAGGGTATATGGTAAACAGAATTATGGTCTCCAAAGACGTGCATGTCCTAAATCTTCGAAGTTTTGAATATGTTATGTTACATGACAAGAAGAAATTAAGGTTGCAGATGTAGTTAAGGTTACTAATCAGCTGACCTTAAAATAGGAAAATTATCCTGGATTAGTCAAGCAGGCTTGATGTAATCATAAAGTTTCTTAAAAGATGGGAAAAGGAGGCAGAAGAGCCAGTGTCAGAGTGGTGCAATGTGAGAATGACTGGGTCGGCATTGCTGGCTTTGAAGATAGAAGGGGGCTATAGACCGGGGAATGTGGGCAGTTTCTAGCAACTGGAAAAGGGAGGGAACTGGATTCTCCCCAAGAGCCTCTAGAAGGAAGATGGCTCTGTTGATGCCTTGATTTTAGGCCAATGAGACCCACATCAGATTTCTGACACCCATAACTGTAAGATAATAAATTCGTATCATTTTAAGCCACTAATTTTGTGTTAATTTGTTACAGAAATTATAGGACATTAATAAAGGATATTTGGACTCTAGTTACCAGGAATGATTTAATTATGGCTTTTTTTTTTGCATGTGCTATGATGTAACTTTTCATTTATTCATTTTAACTTTTGAACTGTATATATTCTATAATGTATGTATCAACCTTTGATTTGTGGAGACTTGGGCCCTTTCCAATGTTTGCTATGATAAACAATGCTGCTCTGACATCCTGGCATGCTTCCTTGTACTTTTATGGGAGTGTTTCTTCTGTGTATAAACTTGGATGTAGAATTGCTGGGATGCAGGAAATGGCCATTTTAAAATTAAATAGATTGTCAAATTGCTATGCAAAGTGGTTAGACCAATTTACACTCTCACCAGTGGGTATAAAGTTCGAATTTCTTCACTTCCTTGCCAAAACTAGGTATTCACGGAGTTTTAAAATTAGCTGATTTTAGGGGTTTTATATTACAAGTTATTGCAGGTGGTATTAATTTTTTTTAAAGTCAGCTAACATCTGTGTGAAATGATTTTTTTTTCTTGAAAGGTCCACTTAGAACTCAGTAGTAGCTTCTTAATGCTTTCAAAATGAGGTGGAAGAGACCTAAAGCAGTGTATTCACCTGGCCTGTTTTTTCCACCTCACCTCTGTCTATAGTCTATCTCACCCTTTATGGTTCAGATATATTAAATAGCAGGTACACCTCTATGAACATACAATGCTGTTCACATAACACTGCTTTTTTCTTTGCCTTCTACCTGGAGACCCACTCTCCTATTCCCCCTAGCTAATCCCTTCTCCTAGTCTAAAATTCCTATGAGAACACATATTTACCAAGAAATCTCATAACAACCTCCTTGTGAGATCTGTTCCCTTCTTTTTTTTCTTATCACAATGTGATGTCACGTTAAAATTTTTAAAAGTAGATAAAACAGGTATATGGCTCAAATATCCAAAAGTATAAAAAGGTATAAAATGAAAATTCTCCCTCCCTTCACTGTCCCTCATTTGCTCAGTTCCCTTCAAAGGTAGCAAGTAAAGTCCTTTTATTAAAAACTTAGTTCAATTACTAAGTTTAACCCTCCTACAAGTGTTTCACATATATAAGCCAACACAGCTTTGTTGTTTTCTTCTCTGCCACTTATTTGTCTCTGAACTTTAACTGATGAAGTCTCTTTGGAAACAGGAACTTTGAGGAAAGAACTAAAAAGTAAAAGGTTATTCGCTATGTGAAAGTCCCAGAAAAGGCAAAGGAAACAGCAATTAAAGAGGTCCTGTGGCAGTCGCTGGTCTGGCATGTTCCAAAAGAGCAGAGAGATCAGAGAGAGTGGAGTGAGTGAGAGAAATATAATAAAAAGGAGGCCAATGAATTAATAGATTTCTGTTACTATTCTTAGATATATTGAGTGCACATAGCAAAGCTTTGAGTCTGTTCTGGAATAATTCAACATTGTTTTTACTTTAATAGATGAGTGCAGCCTTCTAGCATTTATAGATACAATATGGTTTGCTCTTACTTCTGTCAAAATACTTTGATTTTTTATGCAAGCTTTCCTTGCATAGGTATTTTACTATTAGCTCCATTTTATTCATTTTTCTGTGTATTTATGCATATAGTTCTGATGTTTGTGAAGGATTGCATTCCTTTAAAATAATATTGTGTAAAAATTAACCCTGTTTTTTAGATGAATCTCTGTTCTATAAGAGTTTATACAACCAGTTTATTTCCTTCCCCCCCACTTCTATTTCTCAATTTTAGTCAATTTTTAAATCTTTTTTGATAAATATCATTGTAGACTTAAATGCTCTTATGCATCTATTATTTGAGCTGTCAGCTTTCAATGATATCATTTGATTCCTAGTTATTAACTATTCAGTGCTCCCTACCAGGCCTGTTGCTATGGTTTCCCCTTCATTCTTGGAGGCTGAACTTTGCCTTCTAGTAATTTCCTCAAAAACAGATTCAAGGAACAAGTTTTCCTCAGTCTTTACATAGTCAACTTTGGTTGCCTATAGCCTTTACAAAGAAGACTCATTTGACTTGATATAAATTTGTTGGTTTATATTTTCAAGTTAATTTTAGATGTTGTTCAACAAACATCTGGGTTTGTGTAGATTTTCCCATCAGTCATGTTTTGGAAACTTGCTATATTTCCATCTTCTCTGCCCTTAATACTCTTAGTGCTTTTTTCACTCTTGTATGCTTCACCTTAACTACCATGTTGCTTCAATTTTTCAATTTTTTCTATTTCTTTCTTGGGATCTGTCAGCTTATATATATGACCTTCACATTTTTAACCATTTCTTTCCTTGAGGACTTTCATTTTTGCTTTGTGTTGCTATTTCAGAGATGTGATAGTCATTCAGTTTCTAAAAGTTAATGATAAAATATCTGCTCATAATTTTCACCTGGTACATGCCAATGTATGTGGATTCTTTGTCCAATTTTGCTGCACTTTGCTTTCATCATTACAGGTTTTCTGACATATGCTACTGCTAAAATATGTCTTCTCCATCTTTTGTGTAAGCAGTTGATTTTTAAATCTAAATATATCCATTTCATTTTTAATTTTTGGCTTAACTTTTGGCTTTAGTCTGTTAACATCTGCTCTCTTAAACTTGATTTCACCCTCGTATTTGAAAAGCATGTTATATATGTTATATACAATGAGACAGAGGACAGAGTTCTATGACAGTCGTGGGTTTACCCTCTGAGGTGATCCATGTCCATTCAGGTTCCATTGTTCCATGTTACTCATGTTTTAAGTTCTTTAATTGTCCTTTATACATCTCAATCTCTTCAGTTCTCCAGAGAGGATTTCAGACCTTGCCCTACCTATAATTCATTTAGCTCTTTCAGTAGACTTAGCTTTTAACCTAAACTCTCATTTGATGACAGTTAACTTTGACTCTGAAAGGGTTGATGAGTATCAGAGGGCACAGTCTTAGACCAATTCCTGTCCTTCTGTTTAATAACAATGGTGAAGTCATCATCATTGTCATCACCATATTATCATCATTATTATGAATAATTAGCTTTCAATGATCATTTGTCATAGCCTCAAAACTGTACAAACCACATTGTATGAATTATTTACGGTAATCTCAATGTAGGCTCCCATTTATATTTAGGAAAGCTGACGTAGAAGATTTAAGTAACTTACTCAAAATTACATAGCCAGTAATTAGTGGAGCCAGTCTTACTAAACTATACTGATTAAGCTACTGCTCTCAAGACCATTCTTATTAGGTCTGTAATCTTGGTTCTGTTCTCTAACCTTTCTGGAACTTTGTTTTTCTATAGAATAAGAGGGTAGAAATAGATGACCTCTGGAATTTTGTGATTCTGGGAGAAAATTTCACATATCTTTTCTGTGTTTTATATAAAATACATTTTTTTTTCCATGTAGGGTGGCCAGAAATCCACTCCCAGCATCATGCCTGAATTAGGGCTGTTTTCCACTTCTCAATTGACTACATCTGAGTTGCTGTTGAGAAGTTGCCAGGTCATCTGGCTGTCATCCAGTTAGTGACAAATAGGCCCAGCCTGAGAGCAGAAGTCCTGATAGCAAGTGAATTAGCATTGCAAGCATATTTCCTGGAACTCCTGCCCTTGGGGCTTCTTTACTTAAGATGGAATCTACTTCAGTGGAGAATCCACTGACCTTTTATCAGTTTTACTTCAGTCCTTCATTCCCTTGTGTGCTAAATTTATGGGGTAATTCCACAGAACCAGTTACAACTCTAAACTAGTTCAAGGCCACTTTGCAATCCCAGCCAATCCTCCTTATACCATTGACCCAAGAGTTGCAAGAGACAGGCAGGCCCAAATTAATCCTATTTGGACTGATTCTCTATTGCTATAGATTTCTATGCCTCTAGCTTGCTGCTTAGCAGCATCAACTCTGGCTATTAATGCAGACACCCCCGTGGTGTGTCATTGTCAGATTCACTTCAAATCAAACATGCAAAGCATTTGGTCTCATTTAACCCAGCTCTTTTCCCCAAAGAGCAACTCAGAAAGTGATTTCTGTAGAGGAAAAGACTTTGACTTATCTTTCTGTGCTTGTGAGTTCTGTACTTCATGGAAATTTATAAGAAGTTGGGATGGTGATTAAAACCAAATTCAGTCCCAGTTTATATTTTAAATTCCTGGATAGTATTCTCTTTGCTACGTTTTTTTGCCTCTTTTATTTCTCTCTGTAAATCAGTTAGTCAGTTTATTTAGGAAAAGTATATATTACTTATTCCAGAATAGATGCCATATTCTGGAAGAGATGTAGTATTCTTTTATGTATCTGACCCAAGAAAGTGGCTTTTTTAGGCAGTTTAAGGTATGAAAAGGCGTCTCTTTCCTCTACCTGTTTTTCTTACTGTTATTTCTTGCTTGTATTTTTTTTTTTGAAGAATGACCAAAAAAACAAATATTTATTTGTTATAACTGTATAAATGTGATCCATGTGTCCACCACTAGTTTTTTCAAAAAGAAACATGCTATGAATAAGCAAACTACATTTGCCCACTGATGTGTATGGACTCCCTAGATGTCTCGTTGGGCTTAATTACAGACCACTCACAGTAAAACATTTTTAGTATAAAGTGTAGCATGATGTTAAGCCATTTTAGCTTTTGCACATGCATGTTGCACTTCTGGCTGATAATGCAGAAAAAATTGCAGTATTACACTGTTAAGCTAGGTTGCATCCATCATTTTAAATAGCATCAATGTCAATGTCATCATCCTTGTAGTCAGACTCTTGCTTGTATTTTAAATCTTCCAAGTAAATCTGGAAATACACTTTCCTATTCTATAGTCAAAATCCTATAGTCAAAACTTTATTACAGAGAAAAGCCCCTTACTTGGAAGTGAGACCTGGTGTTTTGATTTAGAGAAACTGATGAAGGGCAATATACCAGAAATGGGTTGGCTTCTACAATGCGTATTTACTAACTTACAATGTACAGTTCTTACCCCATGAAAATGTCCAAATCAGGACATCAACAGTTGATGCTTTGTCAGCTACTAACAATCCTCAGCTTCTCTGTCACATGGCAACCTCTGCTGGTTTCTCACTTCTCTCCAGGGTTTTGCTGTTTCCAGCTTCTGGCTTTAGTGGCTTCCTCTCTCAGCTTCTCTGGTGCTTTTACTGTCTTCATTCTGTCATTATCTTCTTATAAAAGACTCCAATAAGAGGATTAAGACCCACTCTGTATGAGGTGGGTCATAAGTAATCTTAAATTAAGATCCTGTTTACCAAAAAATTCTACTTATAATGAGTCCACACCCATGGGAATGGATAAGCTTTAAAAAACATGCTTTTCTGGGATACATACAGCTTTAAACTATCACACTTGTGTTGTAATCCAATCTTTAACTCTTTGACCTTGAACAGCTTACTTAACCACTTGACTATTTAGTCTTTTGTAAGATGCCACTACCCCTTGATGATTTTAAAATTCCCTACCAGCTTTAAATGCATCCAATTATACTCATTATTAAGAACTACCATCTTAATCTTAGTGGTATGATAATCTGAATAATGGAAAGCTCAGTTTCTAAGTAGTTGCATGTCATTCAGAATTTTGTTCCAAATGTAGCAATTCTGGATAGACAGCTAATTTCCCATCCTTGGTTTGGAAAGCTCTCTTAGGTGAGAAATAGGAAAAAAAAAAGACATGATTTTAGAAGTTTTAAATTTTTATTTTAAAGCTATAGAATCTTGTTTTTAATAGAATCTTTTATTGTCTTTCGGAGATGGAGTTTTGGTCAGAGTGTCTTATGTGGCTGTATCATTTGTAAGAGCAATTCAAGGCTTTTCACATAAAAATATTGATTGATTCCTCAAATAAAAGCTGCATGTAAAATTTTCTATTTAAAAGACTTGAAGAACAAATAATCTATTCTGCTAACTGACTCCAAACACCAATTCCATACAACAAAACAATCATAGAGGCAGGAAAAGAGAAAGAAAGAAGAAAATAAAGGTAAAAAGAGATTAGAAAATTCCCCAAATGCAAAGTTCCTCTAAACTCCGGTCATAGCCCATCAGCAATGCTTGTCAGATATATTCTTGGCCATAACCCATTCTGCTTCACAATCTAAAGCTCCTTCTCTTGTGTTCAGGTGTGATCTTTTCTTCTATTAACAAAACCATCCCTTAAGCATCTTGTATTTAGATTGGGCAAGAAGAACTCCTGTCCCATTTCCAGGGGTTTCAGGGGTCCTGTTGTAGCTCTCCTCTGGCTGAAACTATAGGACCTCAGGCAAGGGGGTCTCCCCAGTAGTGATAATACCTTTCTTTCCCAGACCATACTCTGAGTACCTGGTACCCCATCCCATATTCTTCCATTTGACGCTGAGTAAATTTCATAGCCCTTCCAGTGGAAGGAGTCCAACCCACCAATTTTATCACTCTCATGCCCATGAGTTGTTAAGGGGGTCCTTTTGAAGAAGGTGAATGGAGGAAGACCTTCACCATAAAGACCTAAGCAGGGGCAGACTGGGGTCCTGGAGACAGATCTCCTTGCACCATCACAGCTCCCCTTACAACACAATGTTCTAGTAGGAAACTTCAAAGTGTCCATGAATTGTAAATTCAAACCTGGCTTTCCCAGTTATATGAAGATATGCTTGCATGTCAAAGGATAGGTCATATTTTATTTAATAACATGATAGCTTGATTTTATAACTTTTAAATACTTAGGCATAAATTTCATGGACTTCCGTTTGTATTATTATCCCTAGTTCCACAAATGAAGGGCCAGATCTGCCTGTAAGTGCTGCTTTCACCATGTGCATAGTATTTGCCTTAGAGCACTAGGGTGGCACAAGGCATGGGTCTGTGAATATCAACACAGAACTCAGTTTATTAGGGTTAAGCATCACTGGGGGTTGTCTTTCCACTCTATACCTTAACTTAGGGCCATTTAAAGTGGAGCTAATTAAATCTTTCTAGCAATTTCTTGGATCTGCAATCTCTTTCAGTACTAGGGCCACTTCCCTGATTTCTTTTTCACACGGGTAGGCACCAGGAACCGAACTCAAGTCTCTGGCATGGAGGCGAGAACTCTGCCTGCTGAGCCACTGGGTCTGCCTGATCTGTTTTTGTTAACTCCAGTTTTATTTTCTTATAGGGAAAGAAGAAATGGAATATAGCTAACATTTATTGAACACTAAGAAACCAGTCACTATAAAGCATTTTCTGCTTTCAACACTTAAACCTTATAATAAGGTAGTTATTATTTCTATTGAACAACAGAAGAAACTGAAACTTAGAAAAATTAAGAAGAAATTGGCAGAGCTAAGGAACCCAGTTGAATGTGATTGCCCTGATCTTGGAATTTCCACAGAAAGGTGTTTTCAACCTGCAATTCTGCCACTAGTCTCCCACCTTTTGAAGACACACCCAGAAATCATACCCAACTTCTGATATGGTCTCAAGCCAGCCATGTATTATCCAAGATCCTAATACCTTGGTTTAACCCCTGAATGGTGGCTGCTGCCTGTTGAAGGAGTAGTGGGAAACTTTCCACAGCTTTAGACACAGCACAAATGGTGGGGATAGGTTAAGATTTTGTATGAAAATAAGAGCTGGTATCAGCAACTGAAATTTCTGGAGAATTATTTGAATTCATGATTAGGCTTGGATTTTGGCAGAAAGCATTGGCAGGGAGGTAGTCCAGAAAACAAAGTCCCCTCAATTAACCCAGTAGTTTATCAGGCCAGAACCAATGTCTCACAGGAGACTAATGTGCTAACTAAGGAACAGCGTGGAAGAGGACTCATGAGATCTGCACAGATTTGGCAGAGAGCAGGAGAAGCTGCATGTTGACAAATGTCCTGGCACTTGCAGGTATTGCTTGACTATGCCCACTCATTAGAAGAAGACTTTACACATGTCCTGTCTCAGCAGGGCCTGAGTGGGGTTAGGTTTAAGGTAATTTAGTTACAATTGAAAGGATTTAGAGAAGTCAGGTATGGGCAAATTAACTTTTTCTTCTGTGGTCATCTATACATCACTTCAATATAATTCAATAAGATTTTATTGAGCATCTACTACCTGTAAGGAACTATTTCAGCATTGTGGAAAACAGGGTTAAATAAGAGATAATGACCACTGCTTTCCAGGCCACACTACCTCTAATAAAGGGGAAAACAATGTACACAGGAATCTCTAGCAAATTATAATACTATGAAAAATGCCATGATAAAAGTACAAATTGCAATGGAAGAAAGGGAGGTAAGGATCAATGTTGATGTGGGTGGGAGGGGTTGCTACAAATTTATTAAAATCATTGTTCTAGTGATTATTTACCTTTCTTCTTAAGGGTTATATACTAAAATGTCTAGAATGAAAATATTAATTATACAATACATTTTGGGTTTTTCAATTAGAGAATGATCAATTGCCTCTTCCCTTTTTCATGTCCAAAGCAATGTAAGAAGAAGAGTTGATTTGTAGATATGTTTCTTCTTTTTATTTTTAGACATAATTTCAACCACTAGTTGGGATGCTTTCTAGCTTAAAGAAAGAGTCGCTTCTTAAACATTATAAACCTGATCATGAATCCTATCAACCTTTTAAATTATGCTTTCCAGCTCCAGCATGAGACAGATAGACTTCCAAAGAATGAAATTTCCGGATAATTATTGCATTTATGTAAGTATGACTATTGTGGTCAGGGAACAAACTTTACGACAAATTTGTAGCAAGATAAAGTGATGCATGGAAAATCATGTTTTTTTTTTTTTTTTTCTGGAACATCAACTTCCTGAAGTTTTTGCAGTAAGCTGGTTAGAAAACAGTTTATTGAAAAATGGTATGGTGATTGTCATTTGTGAGCTCCCTACATCTATCAAGTAAAGTGATTAAACCCATATTTACCATTCAGCATAATTAATCAGTAAGACACAGTAGCCCATGTTCATGTGCTGATTAATCCGTAGTTCAGATACGTACGTCTCAGGTGTCAAATTCATATGAGAAATACATTCATCAATATTTCCACATGCGTTGCATGCCCTATTCCAATTATATTCTTTAAATAAGGGTTATAAAGGGCTTTTAAATAACTGGTTCTGAAAATAGAGTTCTTCAAAGACTGCTAAACAGAAAACAAAAATTCAGCAAAATAGATATCTTTGCTATTTATTAATATTAATTTTTCCAAGAATGATGCCGAATACTGATTTGATATGCCCCACTGCATGAAATAGATCTCTGAGTATAAAAGATGTATATTTAAGGATTTGTTCAGCCATTTCTCAAATATTTATCAGGCACCTACTATTCCCTAGTGTTCAAAGGTCAATAGGGTTAGAAAGGGCAACTCCAGTCACCTTGGGTTTCATCAGTGTCATTATGAGTATATTGTTTGCCAAAAAAGACAAGTTTCTTTGTAAAATTAGCTAATACCATGTCTTAACAATGACTTAAACACCTGAAATAACTTTGAATGCCCCTGTATAATTGTTTTGGCTTGCTGGAGCCTCCAGAATTCAATTCGCCAGAAATGGGTTGGCTTTTTCAATGGGATTTTATTAGGTTAGAAATTTACAGAACAAAGCCCATGAAAATGTCCAAAGTAAGGCATCAAGAGGAAGATACCTTCTCTTGGAAAAGGCTGCTGGCATCCAGGTTTCTTCTGTCACATGGGAAAACACATGGCAACATCTTTTGGTTGTTCTCTTCAAAATATCTCTGAGCTTCTGTGGGCATTTTTCTGAGTACTCTCCAAAATGTCCATGCCTTTTATCTTCTCATATAGGACTCCAGCAAGGGGATTAAGACCCACCATGGATGGGCTGGGTCACATCTCCATGGAAACAACCTAAGCAGTCACATTGCACCCACTGGACCCCCAAGAGACTTGTTCTTTCCATCTGCAGAATACATTCATTTCATCACAATAGCAAAGAAAGTTAAATTATTTCAGTAACAATAAATAAGTACAAAGTCTTATCAAAATCAGTTACAGGTATGGTTTGTCCTAAGGTAAAATTCCCTTCTGGTTGAGGAACTATGAAACTTCCAATATTCAAAGAAGTGACAGTCATAGGATAAATATTCCCAATGCCATAGGGAGAAATTGAAAGGGAAACCAGGATCCCTGGCCCCAAACAGTTCTGAAAATCTTCAGGGAAAATTCCATTAGATTTTGAGGTCTGAGGATCATTTATAGAATGATGTTTTATCCTTGGAGTTGAGAGAATGGCAGTCCCATCCTCTCCCAGTGCTTACATGGCAGCCATGCACTCTCCAAACACAGGGATAAGGGTTGCAACATTGGGGAGTATTAGGGAGATGCTCTACATTTCACTCTCTTCCGACATCTGGGAGGCACCTGGATTCTCTGCCATCTCAGGGCACAGGCTCATCCATGTCCGAGCAGTGGGGTGATGGCCAGGCTCTACCTAATCCCCAGGGAATATGCTCCACCCTCCCTGAGGCCTTCAGCAGCCACCCTCTTTCTGAACAACGGGCAGGAAGGCCCACCCTCTGTAAATTCCAGGGCAAGCTCACCCTTTCCACTTGCATGGGTGGGTCCACTCTCTTAGCCTTAGGTGTCTTAGCTCCATATCTTGGTTACCACATTCTGACTTTGAAGTAATTTTCCTTCCATCTGTCCCTTTAGTCCAGACTGGCAGTGATTCCATTCATATAGAACTCACAACCTTGTCAGTTTAGCATACACTATAAAGGGAACTTAACCATCGGAGTAGGATTTTCCACAATCCTGGGTTGTGTTTACATGGCTGACTAGTTAAACTTTCACATGAAGTTCTGTTCTGTGGGAACTTGCCTTCTGGAACCTCTTTTTCCAAGCCATCAAATTCTGGTTTCTTTGTACCCAAGAGTTGAGTTCTCAGCTTTTCCATTTCCTCTCATATTTTACTATAAGCTGCAAAGAGAAGCCCGGCTGCCTTTTCCACATTTAATTTGTAAAACACTTCAGCTAAGTATCCCAGATCATTGCTTTCAAATTCTCTCTTCCATCCAGGACTCAATTTTGCTAAATTCTCTGCCACTTTAAAACAAGGGTTACCTTCTTCCAGTTTCCAGTGACACTTTCAGCATTTCTGTCTAAGGCCTCATTGGAAGTATCTTTAGAGTCCATATTTCTACAAACGGAGTCTCTTTAAAGCAATCTATCCCTATCAAGCATCTCACAATTCTTCCAGAATCTTCTCCTTATACATTTTTAAAGCCATTCCAGCATTTTTGGTATTTTCAAATCATAACACCCCATTTATCTGGTACCAGAATCTGTTTCAGTTTGTTAAAGCTGCCAGAATGTGATATATCAGAAATGAGTTGCCTTTTTCAATGAGTTTTTTTTTTTTTTTTTTTAATGGGCAGGCACTGGGAATCGAACCTGGTTCTCCAGCATGGCAAGCGAGAACTCTGCCACTGAGCCATCGTGGCCCGCCCTCAATGAGGCTTTATTAGGTTACAAATTTACAGAACAAAGCCCATGAAAATGTCCAAAATAAGGCATCAAGCCTTTCTGAGAAGAGGCTGCTGGCATCCGGGTTTCCTCTGTCACATGGGAAGACACACGGCAACATCTGCTGGTCGTTCTCTTCAAAATATCTCTGAGCTTCTGTGGACATTTTCCTCTCTTAGTTTCTCGGAGCACTCTCCAAAACGTCTCTGCCTTTTATCCTTTCATAAAAGACTCCAGCAAGGGGGTTAAGACCCACCTTCAATGGGCTGGGTCACATCTCCATGGAAACAACCTAAGCAAAAGTTCCCACCTCTTATATGTCAGCACCCACAGGGATGGATTAAAGGAACATCTTGTTCAACACAACAGATTCAAACCAACAGAATGTTTAACTTTGCTTATGTAAAACCAGATTATGTTTTTATATCTCTCCCATAGCAGGTATCTGATTCAGTTCTTTTGGTTCACAGATGAGTAATGTCAAAGGCAAATTATCAACAGCCAAATACAAACTTATGGTTGGCACATCCAGCTCTCTGCTCTCACTCCATCATGTTACCTTTAGGGAAAATATTTTAAAAGTGGCTGCAGACATGATATGATACAGCTTCAGGACTAATTTAAAAATAGAAATTTTCACATTATTTTTAGCACTTAATTTTTTTCCTTTTAATATAATGATAGTTTTAGCAATTCAAATTATATAGAAGTTTGTTTCTTTCCATATTCTTTCCACATGCATACAAATATAAACATATATATATATATATATATATAAGCGTGGGACTATGGTTTTCAAAATAAGTGATAGTGCCTTATGAATGATTTTGCTTTTAAGAATTTCCTTACAGATTCCTCTCTGATCACTTCACTTATATCTAACTTTAATCCTCATTAGCACACGCTGGTCTTGAGTTCCAACTATTCTTATCAAGGTCTGATTAATCTGTCAGTTTTCTATTAAGCAAAAAGAAACTCCTTTCACTTGGCTGCCATTATATCTGCTGTCTAAAGAGCTTGAATGAGCTTTTCAGACTCTCCCTTACTTTCCTCAAAGATTGGGCTGGAGGAGGAAGGAAAAGAGACTAGAGGGAGAAAAAAGTGGATGAGGGAGAAACCGAGTTTTTCTGACAAACTCACAAAGGATTTTTCTAAGCAATTTAGAATGTGAGTACATTTCAGACAATGGATATTGGTAGTAGTGGAAAACCCTCAGAGGAGTGGTCTGCCTTGACCACCATCCAGAAAAGCGGAAGCAACTATGACTGAGCTCAGAAATGACAGATGGCTTTGTCTACAACACAAGGTCAGGCATTTCAAATATTTGGTCTTGCTTTCCAATCAAAATTTCACAGTCCTACACTCTAGCTAACAACCAGATAAGGTTGAAAAGAGGTTGTTTATCTGGATGAGAATTGAAATGACACATGTTATTTGAGTATCCCCCATTGTACGTAACAAAAAAATCAGTGATTTTAGCTGCTTAAATGTTTCAGAGTGTCTGGCTACTTTACATAAGGTTATTTGCTGACTAATGGATATTTGTGATGAAACTAGGTTTCCTTTTAACTTTTGCATTCATAAACCTGATAGTCACTGGCCCCCAAATTGTCCACTTTTTGCTTAACTTCTCTTGATAATCACATAAATTAAATTGCAAAGTCTTTACCCTTGAAAAATTACAGAATCTATATAATGGATTAAAATAAACAGAATACAAAGACACCCACACACAACAGAAAGGGTCCCTAATGCTTACTTTCTTCCTGAATTTTTTTGTACTTATACAAAGCCTTAGTCCAATAACTCCACTCTTTTTTGCTAAATATACCAATCTAATATGCAAAATATCTCACTTTAGGATAGCACCAATTCTCTGATCCCATAAATTCCTACTGCACTGTCTGGGTTAATGAAGTCTTCTTTCTCATTTACATCTATTTTAAAACAGTAAAGCATTTTAATAATTATTCTTAAGAAAAACTAGAGGTATCCAAAACTATTGGCAGTATAATAGCTTCATAATCAATGAACCTGATAGGAGGAAACCCAAGGAAGTCTTCTGTTTGCGTAGCACTTCCCTGTTGACAAGCACTTTTTATGAATTTTATTTCATTTGCATATATATTTGTATTTATGATGATTGATTATAAAACAAGGGTTCTCTTACCTCCTCTGGCATTCAATACATTATATTTTGCTGTATGATTGAACAAATGGGATTTATAGTTCATATTTAAAAGGTTGATATTTCTTTTATAAAAAATGGCAGCCTGTATTTTGTGGTAACATAATCTGGAAAAAAACGTCTGGCTACCTGAATTGTAGGACTACTGTAGTACTGAAGTTCCTTTATACGAGGATAGGAGAGATCATGAGATATTTTGCATCTGGGTTTCCCATTCTTTTGGAGCCTTGAGTGTTTGTGAGAGAAGAAAATATGTTGCAACCATAAGGCAGCTTCTGTGAAAGAAGCAAAGTGTTGTGGTCCTGAGAGAGTGCCCCAATGACAAAGGGTATGTGCTGCAATGAGAACTAGTGCAGCTTTGTTAGTCAGTTCTGGAATAGGCAAACCTTGATTAGACTTCAGTCAACAGAATACAATTTGATGTTACTTGACTTTGAGAAATAATTTATGACTTTCTGAGTGCTGAGAGGTTTGTCCATTAATTGTAATATCACCCTGAAAAGTCTGTTAACCTTTTACTATATATACAGTATATACATATATATATATACAGTGATATATATATATCACAAATGGAATGAAACTGAGAAAAACAATAATAATCGCCTAAGTTCTAGTTTTATAGAGACTAGATTTCAACGCGAATTTTAACTAAAATGAATAGCATTTTTAATGGTGTGTTTAGCTGCATGGGGGCTTATATCACTGTGACAAAGACCTATAGCAGGTCCATTAAATGTAACACACACTGGGGGTGAATATAAACTCAGCCACTTATTCTGTGCTGTGTTTATAATAGTTATTTATTGCATGATCATCTCTTCCTTTCTTTTCCTCTTTTCATTTCTCTCCTCTTTTGTCACATTTACTTATAGTTTATGCATTTATTTTAACATGTATATATATGTATATATATATATATATTTTGCAGTAGCTAAGTCTCAAAGTATTTTAAAGCTACATAAAATATTTAGTTACTTCAAAATATCTACGATCGAAGCCCCAGTTCAAAGTCATGCTTAGGGGCTTTCTTGAGTTCAGCGGAGTCACTACTGTGACTATAAATCACTTTGATGGTATCCTGAAAGTCATGGGTGCTAGATTCCATCACAGCTATGTTTAATCCATCCTCTCTACTAAATAGTTTGGTTCCCATTTCTGTGTATTGGATAAAGAGCCAGTTCAGGAATCTACCACCAATATGCCATGATAAGATCATGGAACAACAAAGGAACTCGAATGATTATGCTGGAATTTATTTCCAGGATTAAAAGAATGGACTATATAATGGGAATCTTTCAAGAATACAAGAGATATCTGTAAGCCTGCTAAAATCGTCTATGTTTTAATATTGACTGCTCTACTTCAATAAATCAAAATCCATTACCTTCTTTAATACTTTATATAAAATAGCTATAGGCGGCTGGACTTTTTGAATTCTTCAAAATTGTTTTGACAAATCTAGGCCCTTTGCCTTTACATGTTAATTTTAGAATGGGTTTGTCAGTGATAAAACTAACCTAAAATTTTGATTGGGAATGCATTCAATCTATAGATCAATTTGGAGAGAAATGATATCATACAAATCCTTGATGTGTCAATCTATGAACATAATATATCTAGATTTATTTCTGTGGTATGGTAAATGTATTTAAATTTTTTTCATTATGTAATTGCTCATTTCCAGTATGCAAATATATTGATTTCTGTGTATTGATCTTGTATTCAGTAAGCTTGTTAAATTCCCTTGTTTATTTTAGTAGTTTTTTGGGTAGGTTGCTTAGAATTTCTATGTACACAATTATGTCATCTGCTAATATAGGCAGCTTTACTTGTTTCTTTGTAATATGTATGGCTTTTAGTTCTCTTTATTGCCTTATTGTGCTGTCTAAAATCGTTAGTAGAATGTTGAATAGAAAAGGTGCTATATAATATCCTTACATTTTCTTGATTTTATGTGAAAAATTCAATATTTTACAACAGAACATGATGTTAGTTGTAAATTTTATGAAAAATGGCCTTTATCAGGGTGAAGAAATTTTGTACTACTACTAGTTTGCTGAAAATGTCTATTTTACATGTGTATTGAATTTTGAATTTTATTATACATCTGCTTCTAGAGAAATGATTATATGGTGCTCTTCTCCTTTCTGTACTGAAGTTATGAATTGTATTGACTTTGTTAAGCTACCTGGATAAACTCCACTTTATTTTGATATTTTATCATTTTTATATGTTGTTGCATTTGACTTGCTAAGATTCTGTGAAAGAAATTCATATGTATATTCATGAGGAATTTTGTTCTCTAATTCTTTATTCTTGTAATGTCTTTGTCAGACTTATAAAATGAGTTGGAAAGTGTTCCCTTCTCTTTAAAAGTGTTTGTGTAAGATTAGTGTTATTTCTCCCTTACATGCTTAGGTTTACCAGTGAAGCCATATGGATGTATTTTATTTGTGGGATGATTTTAGATACAAATTTGATTTTTCAATTGATTTAAGGCTATTCAAATTGTTATTTCTTCTTGAATTCATTTTGGTAGTTTCTGTCTTCCCAGAATTTTTTTACATTATATTTAAATTTTCAAATTTACCTGCATAAAGCTGTTCACAATATTTCCTTATTTGCTTAATGTCTGTAAATTATGTCCCATTTTTTATTCCTGATATTGTTCATTTATGTCTTCTCTCTCCCTCCAACTTTTCCCTCTCTCTCTCGACTTCCATCATCCCAGCTGGGCATTTATCAATTTCTTTGATCATTTCAAATAATTCAAAGCAAGTTTAGGTTTCATTGATTTTCTCTTTTCATTTTCTATTTCAATGATTATTGCTCTTTATTTGTTTATTTTTTCTTTCCTTCTATTTTAACATGATCTGGCTTGCCTAGTTACTTAAGGCAGAAACTTAAATTATTGAGTTACATCATTTTTATTTTCTAATATATAGATTGAGAGCTATAAATTTCCTTTTCTGTACTTCCTTTTCAGTACTATTTTCTTTTTCAATATTTAGGATGGAAAGTTTGAGTATGTTGTGATTTTAAACAGGTTTATTGAGCTGTAAACAATAAATTGCACACATTTAAACTGTATAATTGAAAAGTTGTGACATAGGGGTGTGTGTGTGTGTGTGTGTGTGTGTGTGTGTGCCTATGAAACCATTAACACAGTCAAGATACTGAAGATATCCATCACCTCCATCACCTCCAAGAGTCTCCTTATGACCTTTGTCACTTTGTGATTCCTCCATTCTTCTCTCTTCTTTGCACCCAAGCAACCACTCATCTGCTTTCTTATACTGTAGATTAGTTCATGTATTCTAGAGTTTTATGTAAATAGAATTATACTAAATGCACTCTTATTGAAACCTGGTTCCTTAATTCAGCATAATCATTTTGAAATATTTCCATGTAGTATAGATGAATATTTCACTCCGATTTTGCTTTTTTAATCATAAGTAGTAGTCCATAATATAGATATAGTATAAGTTATTCTCCCATAATTCCAAACACATCATTTCTTATTGCTAGTTTACTTCAACTCAACTCTAATAGTGGATATCTCTCTCTTAGCTGATTCTAGATCCTTATTTCTCTCTCTCTCTCCATTCAGTCTCAGAAAAACTATGCCTTCCATACCATCAAAATATTAGGCACATTAATATGCCTCAATTTAGCATTCAAGACCATCTTTTATTTAGTAATTTAGTCTTCAAATTTATTTTTCCTCATGCAACATTTATACCTGGATCCTAGCCCCCAAATTCTGACTGCTTTTGAAAAATTATCCCCTGCCTTTTTATCACTAATTGTATTACACTATTACAATCTCCTTTGCTGTATTTTAGTTTTCATTGTGCCCTTATTCACTCTGATCAGAAAATAAATTCAACCCAACATATGTTGTCTGGTTCAAAGGAAAAGAGAGGAAGGTGCTTATTATCTCTGAAAATAGTGCACAATATGGCAAAAATATAACAAAATGTTTAGGAATGCACTGGCTCCTGATTGAGATTCTACTTAGAGATTAAGAAGAAAATTTATTTGAGAAGTTGCTGCTTGTAGATCTACTTTTATTATAAATTTTATTTTGAAAATTAGACCACTATCATAAACAAAATGTTTTATGTAAGTTGAGGGAAATGCCCTACATATCATTTTATTCTGCTATTATAGTATTCCATCAAAAATTATATTAGCTAATAAATAACTTAATACTCAGAAGTAATGATGATAACAAATTACTTAATTAAATTGTAAACTTAGCATTTATCAGTTTTTTTTCATATCACTCACAGAAACTTTCCTGAATGATAATTTTCCAATTGACCTTCTCATTTTGCCTATAAATTTGTAACAATTTTCTTGAGTAGGGCTTTAAACTTGTACCAAACTTTATATATCACAAATAGCTTGAATAAACCTGAAAATCATATTTCCATGTGCTATTCAATGTATTATAATAAATTCCCCATTATTTCCTAAAATATATATCTATATATATATATATAGATATAGGGCAATTTATTTATTTATCTATTCACATTTGGATGTACAATTAAGTTGTTTAAATATTTTGACTATTACAAATAAAATTGCTATGAACATTCATGTACATGTTTTGAATTCTTTTCTCTTGGGTAAATACCTAGACTTGAATGTAGGTATAGTTTATGTGTATGTTTAACACTTTAAGAAGCTGACAAAATGTTTTACAAAGTTGTTGTAGCATTTGACATTTCCACCATCAATGCCTGAATATTCCAGCTCTTGCAGATTCTTACCAACACATGGTTTTGTCAGTGTTTTAATTTTAACCATTCTTATTTATGTGTACTGGTATTGCATCATGGTTTTAATTACATTCCCTGATGGCTAATCATTTCAGGCTTTTTCTCACATGTTTATTTCCCATTGGCATCTTTGTGGGGTGTCTGCTATTTTAGATCTATAATCAATTCTGAGTAAATATTTCTATATGGTAAAAGGTGTAATCAAAGTTCATTAATTTACATGTGATTATCCAAATATTCAAGCAAAATTTCTTTAAAAGATCATCATATCTCACCTGAATTGCTTTTGAACATTTGTCAAAAATCTGTTGACAGTATGTATGTGCTTTTATCTCTAAGCCTTCTAGTCTATTCTTCACGCTGGTATCACATTAGCTTAATTACTGGAGCTTTATAGTTCACTTGAAAATTGGACAGTATTAGCCCTCCAATTTTGGTTTTCTTTTTCAAGGTTTTGGCAATTCTAGATCCTAGAATTTCTGTTTGACTTAAGAATCAGCTTGTCAGTTTCTGAGAAAAAGAGTCGTAATGGAATTTTGATTGGGTTTGCATTGAATCTGTAGCACAATTTGTGGAAAATTTGATATTTTAATAATATTAAGTCTTCTGGCCCAAGAACAAGATGGATCTCTCCATTTATAACATTTTCCTTACTTTCTTTCAGCAATGTTTTATAGTGTTTAGTGCATAGGTCTTGAACATGTTTTATCAGCCTAATCCCTAGATCCTTCACATTTCTATGCTATGAGATACGGTTGTGGTGGATCGTACGCAGTTCTTGATCTTGGCTGCCATTCTGGTGAGTATGGACTTGTAAATATGATCTCTTCAAGGTGGTACTTCAGGTAAAGTGGGACCCTCCGGAGTCAGGTTTGGTTTTGATCTAGATAACTCAGCTCTTTTTAGGCAGAGTGAAAATCAAATGGAGAAATAAACCACGTGGAGTACACAAAAGCTGAAAGTCAACAGAAGGTGGAGGAGAAAGGAGAAAGCATGGCCATTTGATGGAAAAACCAATGAACCACAAAGATTGCCAGCCAGCCAAGAGACATCTGCCCTAGGTGAAAGCAAACCTTCAGGCCTCTGAAATTGTGAACCAATAAATTCATATTCTTAAGCCTACCCATTTTATGGTATGTTTTTTAACAGCTGAGAAATGAAAACCATGGCATTGCTTCTTTTTTTTTTAAGTGTTATGTTGCCTTTATTCTTTCTTAAAACCTCCTGAGACGCATGGGCAAAGATACTTTAAGTATAAGAAATACCAATGGTGTTTGCTATCCTCCCAATTTTTCTTTTTAATTTTTACAGCTTTTAAATGTATAATTGACAGACAGCAAACTGCATATATTTAAAAAGTACACATGTATAACCATGAAACTATCCTCAAAATCAAGAAAATGAACAAATCCATCTCCAAATGTTTCCTTGAACCATTTTTAAATTCTTTCCATGAGCCCCTTCCATCCCCTACCAATCTTATCTGCTTCTTGTCACCTTAGCTTAGTTTGCATTTGATTCTCTATATAAATGGAATAATTCAGTATGTACTCTTTTTTTAACCAGGTTTCTTTCACTCTGCATCATTATTTTGAGGTTCATGTTATTGCATTTAACAAATATTTATTTACTTTACATTTCTGAGTATCATTCCATCTTAGGATACATTGAAATTTCTTTATCCATTCACCAATGATGGACATTTGTGTAAAAAAACTATTACAGATAAAAAAATGAATATGAATATTTTTGTACAAGTTGTTATAGGGACAGATGCTTTCAGTTCTCTTGGGTAAATAACTAGGGATAGAATGATTGGGTGATAAGATGGCATTGCTTCTTAAAGTTTCTAATTGTTTGTTTTAGAATATAGAAATAAAATTGATTTTGTATCCTGTAACCTTGTTGGATCACTTATTATTACTAGAAGCTTCTTTGAAGATTTCATCGGACTTTCTACATAGATGATTATATCATCTGCAAATAAAAACAGCATTATTTCTTCCTTTTTGAGCTCAAAACCTTCTATTTCTTTTTTGTATCTTATTGCACTGTCATGAAAAGTTGAATAAACATGGTGAGGGCAGAAATGCCGAGGTATGATGTTAGCTGTATGCTTTTATCTGGTTGAAGATGTTATTCTTTATTCCTTGTTTGCTGAAGTTTTAATCAGGAATACATGGATTTTGTCAGTTGCTTTTTCTGCATCTATTGTCATGATCATGTTTGGATTTTTTGGTCTCATATATTAAATATATGTTTAGTAATATATTTTATATATAATATATAACATTAATAATTTCATACTTTTCATCTCTGTTCATGCAGAATTTGGATCTATGGGTTTCTTTCTTTCTAATGTCTTTATCTTGTCTTAATATCAAGATAATGCTGGCTTCATTGAATGAGCTGGAAAGTATTCTCTCTTCTTGAAATTTCTGTAAGATTTTGAATAGAATTGATATTATTTTAGGTTTTGTTTTGGTAGACAATTGACTGAGCCATTTAGTGCAGATTTCTTTGGTGGCATCTTTGGTTTTATTTCAGATCTTTCATTTTAGAAGCTGCTTTCAGTCTCTTCCTCAAATGCCTGGTCTGGAGACATCTAGAGAAATAAGTAGACAGAATTTGGAAACTTTTTTGTTTCTTTCCCTTCTAAATTTCTTCTATGACCAGTGGCTATGGTAGTCCCAGGTTCAATTTTCTGTTTTTCACAGGCCAAAAGATTGCTGTTTTCTACTGGTACCTCAGTAGATATTTTAATGGCTTCAGATATTTTAATGGCTGAGACTGGCTGTGGGAGAAAAAAGTCATGAAAATAGTAACTTAATTCTTACAATTATACTCCTGAAAGTATAGACTCTTTACTAGACTAAGCTTGCTTCTCTTCACTGTCCCATTCCTCCAGGCAACTATTTTCTGTATCATGTCTAGAATTTATAGATGTCATCGGCACGAGGGTCAGTCCAATAGAATCTTATTCAGCTAAGAATAAGCTAGAAAAAGTAGAATCTTCTATTGAATCTTAGTTCAGCCAACTAATGGTAGTAGTTCTTCTACACGTAGTTTATATAAATTCTCTTTTTCTCAATTTCAGATTCTCAGATTTTAGCTATTGTTTCATTTAGCGTGTCTGCCCCTAAAAAACTCGTTGCCATTTCAATGTATTACATCTAATCCTTTTGAAACTAAAACTCCTGACATGGTAGAATTTTGTCTAAATTAGGAGTAGATGGGCTCAGAGAGTCTTATGTACATAAAGATTATGAATTTATTACATGAATTGTGAGTAAAAAATTTTTGCTGCTTGGAGGTTTTATCTAATCATTTCCCATTTTTTACTTTTGCTGCATTTTTAAGTTTGAAACTCTAATTATATGAAATTTGAAAAAGTGAGATGTTTTGCTTATACATGTACACAGACTCTCACATAGCCCCACGGGCATGCTTTTAAAAATTCGAGTTGAAAGAACTATCAAAATATGTACCAAATAAATCTAAGAGGATTTATTAATTAAAACAGAACAGGACGTTAGGTTGAGTATGTCGGATCAAAACTAAAATTCATTTTTAACTATTGATAACTAAGAGCAGGTTTTTGAATCAGGATTTATTGTTATTCTTGCAATAATATATTTTTTTATAAAGTGAAGCACTTGCTATTTCCTTTCTTAAAGGTGTCCCTCGGATGCTTTTGTAACTGAAAAGGCTTAATAAGTTTTACAGCTGGGAATGATTTTCACCAATACTTTAGTACCTAACATATTACATATTAGAAATGCTGAGTCTTTTATTTGAATCACTGCAAGTTCATGTAGCTTATTAAAAATTGTTTAGTTTCCCAATTTTTCTGTTCATATTTGATTTCAGAACATACTACATTTTTATGTAGTTGAGCTAAACTTGAAGCCTATGGATTCACCAATACCTTGTGTACTCTTGAACTTCGTCATGTGATCCTGAGAAATACATGTCCGTTTTGTTCCAATTCATAAGAATACACTATTTGGCGTTTTGACTTCAGTTTTATCTAGATGATTAATTCATATGGATGGATGGAGCTAACATTTCCATTCAACCACATACATTTATACATCTTGAGCTACTAGTATTCCACTCAGTCCAATAAGGCTGAATTCTAAAAGTGTTTGAGAAGCAGAACTTTATTTCTACTCTTTGAATTTGCAGTTGCTATTTGTATGTGACTCAAATAAGAAATATCCTTTTACTGATTTCAAAAGTCAATGCCCCCTGGGTGGGCCACAGTGGCTTGCCTGCCATGCTAGAGACCTGGGTTTGATTCCTGGTGCCCGCACATGCAAAAAAAAAAAAGTAAATACCCCCTAAATACCAAACAGAGGAAACATATTTGGAATGTGAAAATACCTGCAAGCATATTTTTATTATCTTAGAGGGAGACTCTTTCACTCATTAGGACATAACATTGCTATGAAAGAAATAGTTAACAGAGCTAAGGAAAATTATATCCTAGAAGGGAACAAAATCCATTTCTAATGGATTAGAAATATTATAGTGGAAGAAAAATTATTTGGCAATGACCTAAAAGAGTCTATTGTCATAAGGTGATATTAGCTCAAGGAAAATGCAGACAGATTATCAGGAAAGATCTCTAAATGATGCTCTCTAGCTGAAAATAATGGGAATCTTAGGGGAAAAGAATGCAAATAACACATTCTCATGCAGACACTAGACAGAATGCTCTAATGGAGCTATCGTTATTTTATTTCTGAGTAATTACAATGGCAAGAACATGCTAAAATGATGACTGTGGATATCCACACAGGGGACAGTGTGTTTACCTTTAATTCAGGTACCATCTCACGGCCTCTGATCTATTTATGTTGTGGCAAATCTGTTAAATAGTCATAAACTGTAATCACTAGTTATAGTCATTTGATGTGAAAAATCAAACTTGTGACTTACATTGTGTTAATTCCTTCCATTTGTATCAAGATTTCTAAGCCATCCATTTTTTAAAAATTATTTATTTATTTTTTGGCATAGTTGTTTTTGGCAGACATTAGGCAAAATCAAAGCACACCTCAGACACATAACATGCCAATTATACAAAAATATCCTAGAGGGAGGAAAGAATTGGATACGCTGAGTGAACAGAGCAACTTTTGTATGACTAAATGGTAACTAAAACCCAGAGGGAAGACGAAATGCCTTTGGGTCAGTTTAGGGAAACAATCGTAAAAGTGGTAAAATAGTAGTGACTAAAAAATCACAAATTAATCTTTTCTCCCTGGTATTGAAGCATCAAGGACAGCTGACTGAGCTGCACTGGAAATGTGGGAGGTGTTGATCTTAGCTGATTGCACCAGAAGCAGCCCAGAGCCTGACTGGTGATAAAAAATAAGGAGAAAAAGAAATTTTTTAGAAGGGTGTTCTATCTACCTTTATGATTCTAGGATGCCTCAGTGTAACGGGAAGTTGAGAGTGACATACTGTAATGAGGATCATTAGATGTGGGCGATTGATAGGACTGAAGTTCACATATTCCATGGAATTCTATGATAGGAAACAGAAACATATTCAGGTTTCTCTTGTGGGTAGTGGTGTAAATGTTTTTTCTTTTTTGTATGTTGTATGGTGGGGTCACATTTCATTCTTTTCCCATGTGACTATCCCATTATTGCAGCACCCTTTGTTGATTTTTTTTTTTCTTGGCAAGTGCATAGGCTGGGAGTTGAACCTTGTCTCCTGCACGGCAGGTGAGAATTCTACCACTGAACTACACTTGCACTCCCTTGTAAATGGATTTTATAGGTTGAGATAGCCTCAAAATTCCTGGTGTCTTTAAGCAATCTATATATTTAATGTCATATATATATATACTTATAGATTTAGCTTTCAGTTAAAATTCTTAATATTATTGCATGAGATAGGTTTTCCCAATATTTTAAGACCTTTATGCTTTTGGAAAGAGGCTCAGATTGTCAAAAAGTCCATAAATTAATTTACCTGGAGGAATTCTTTAAATATTTTATGGATCACGGTACTATCTATACACGTATTTTGCACAGGAAAGGCAAGTATAATATTATGACTTGGGTGTCGTTTAAAAAAATAGCTTGAAAACAAAAGAAGGAAGGATTTGGGATGATAGTTGTTAAGAGCTGGCCATGGCAATGTCAGGCACAAGTCCGGAGAGCAGAGCAGCTGATCATGATTTCAAACAAGGACCAGAATTCTGAGTAGTCTCAGGAGAGCCCTGGATGGTGGATAGCATACATACAAGGGATGCAGGTAAGTGGTCACACAGAATCAGGAGTGGAGGTGATTATAGGGGTCAGTTATTTTCACATGCGACTGCTTTCCAGACTCTGGATCAGGGCACTATGTTATCTTCAGAAACATTTTCATGGTGACTAGAATAGATTTAATTTAGAGACAAAATAGAGTGATATCAGTGTCTTAGGTCAGGGGATGCTATGTTGCTAAATATCACCCATTCACATCAAAGAATGTTGAGGCAACTGGAGCAAGGCCAGCAGGTCCAGCTCTGCAGAATTGTAGATATGGATGTGGGTGACTGGGGAGTTAGATAGAATTTGACAGAAAAGTCTAGGTTTATTTTCTGTGGTAGGCAATGTTCTTCTGTTCTACTTTGTATATATGTATGTACATCAAAGCAATTATGCTCTTACATTGCAAAATATCATTGAACTCTGATGCAGTTATAATCTCTATATATCCAAATTACCTTTGCCTAACCATACTTCATTTACATAATTTATCACTGCTGCTTACCGACTTTTGTTTTTTTTTTGTCCATATACAGTGTTTGCTGTTGTCATTGTCATTGGTTTGGTTTGGTTGCTGTGCTTTTAGGAAGAGGTGCCAGCTTTAGAGGCAGCAACAGAAGGCCTCTTGGAGGTCTTCTTTGTCCTAGAACAGTCATGTAGCCCTTTTAGTTAGGTGCTTGTAGAGTAAGTAAGCATCCACTGCCCTAGGAAATGGATTGATAAGACCTTATAGGTCTTATTCAAGGTAGTCACAATTGTCTTAGACTTTCACAAGGTAACTTCCTCTGCCTTATGAATGAAGTGCCTAGACTCTCACCTCTTTCTCACACATATTCTATGGGTAATTCACCTAGGATTATTTGCCACTCCCCAGACACAATGGTCACTTTTGTCTCTCTAAATCCTTGCTTGTACTATACCATCCTCCCCACCCACTGGAATTCTACTCATTCCTCCAGAACCAATGCAGATTGTATCTCTTTACCCCATGCTCATTTAGTCATTCATTTAACAGATAGGAGCTAAGTGAGCACTTACCATGTTAGGCACACTTCTAGAAACTATTGTTACAGTAATAAACAAGACAGAAAGCTTCTCCCTCATGCATTTTACAGTCTCATGGGTACTTGAGAAATGATATAGAGAATTACAATAAAGGTCATTAATACTAAGTTAGTGGTAGTATGAGATCTTAAAGCAGAGTCTAGATGATTGGAAAAGGCTTCTCTTCTCTGCACTTTGCTAGCATTTTAACCTCTCTCATTGCACTTGTCTTTTATAATACAGTTACTTCTTTTCTTTATCACCCCCCTGGCAAAATGCTAAAATGTGATCTTCTTGAGTAAAGAGAAAAATCTGTAACTCTGATACTCTAATGAGCAAATAGCTTATGTGAGCTGAGCAGTCTTTCCTCATTTCATCTGCTCAGAGGTTTATTAAAGATAAAAACATCTATAACTTTACATTCCCAAGATCTTTGTATTTCTTTGTACTATGGGTTTTAATGGATGCTATGTTGGATTCAGAATTAAAAGATATAATTTATTCACAAGGAAAAATTGGGTACTTCTAATTTTTATCCCTTATTTATGAACTATTTTGTGCTGAAGATACAAATTTTTATACAAATTAATACAGTAATGTGAAAAAAAAACTGTTCTCCTAGAAGAATAGCAACTGTTTTATTATTTCATAAGCAGGTACTCTATTTTGCTATAACTGGCTCTGCAGTTGTACACTGTAGACATTGTTACCGTAAAATAAAGGAAATTATTATTAGAGAGGAAATGAAATTTGTACAAAGTCAAACAGCTACCTTGCAAGAGTGGAGCTAAGATGTAAAAAACCATTTCTACTCGATGTCAATGCCTATACTCTTTTCATTACACTTGGCTGAGATTCTTCCCACAAGGGCTTCCCAAGGGCCATGGACAATGGCTTTAACAAGTGATAGCACTCCTCCCTTCCAGATCTTACTCTGAGAACCTGACAATACATAATTCCCCATCTGCATGGCCCTGGGCTGGAAAAGCTTATTCCTTGGGTCCTTCCACTAGAAGGTAGTTGGAATCACCAATTTGTTCAACCTTAGGCTGAAGAGGTTGTTGCATTTTGACATCTACATACACACATTTATAATGGTCAATTCAAGAATCACTGGGATTGAAAATTCATAGTAAAAAGAACTAGGGAACATTGTGGTTTTCCAACTTGTCAAGGCAGCTGCTATGAAGATATAAGAGAAAGGAGAAGTGGCAGGTTCAAGAGGCTTGGAATAGACAATGACCTGCATTAAAAATTAGGACATCACAGGCTGACATTTCTTGGAACTTAGTAAGACTGAAGTATCTTGGCTTTCCCCCAGGAAGACTTCTGAAAGTAAAGTTACAAAAACACAAACTAAATATTGCTGAGTTAAGGAGAGGAGCTATCCCTCAATGACTTGACCAAAAGTTACAGATACTGTAACAGAAAATAAAAATATTTTCTTAAGAGATCATCCAGCATGAAATATATTTCACACTCAAATTTCAAGTTTGGCGGCACTCAGTATCTTTCTTTCTCTATTTTTTCCTTCCTTCTTTCAATCTTTCTTACTTTTCATCTCTTCTTATCTTTCCAATTGATTCAATTAACAATGAATGGCATGTCCCTAAAACTCCCAAGGCCTTGATAATTGAATACTGAACATACTATAAGATGAAAATATGTCCATGTGATTATAGCTGTTTGGGAAAGAAAAATGAACACAAGGTTTAGAACATTTATATTTTAGTGTCTTTTTATGCTAAGAAAATTCAACATATGGATGTTCACTCTCTTATTAAATGCATTTTTATGTCTATAAGGTAAGTAAAATTCTAACAGTGACCCCAGTGCCCCCCAATGTCCCGCACTCTATATAATTTTCTACCCTTTGAATGTAGGTAGAATCTGTGAAAATTATGAGATATCCTCCCTTTGATTGTGTTATAGTATATGGCAAAAAATGATACTATATGTTTGGGTCTAATCTAAATGAGCCCTTTAAAAGGGGAGAATTTTCTCTGCTTAATGGTAGAAAAGGAAGTCAAAGGGATTCAAAGCATGAAGGAACAGACACACCATCTTTGGTTTGAACATGTAAATAGTACAGGCCCTGATTGACAGCAAGCAAGGAAAAGAGACCTCAGTCATGTCTTACAACTATAATAAACTGAATTCTGCAACACCATGAAGAAGTTTGGAAGTGTACACTTCCCCAGAGACTCCACATAAGAGTCCAGCCTGGCGACTTGATTTTGACCAGTGAGACCATAAGCAGAGAATCTAGCTGAAGCAACCTGGATTTCTGGCCCATGGAAAGGATGAAATAATAAATGGTGATACTTTAAATCACTAAGTTTGTATAACCTGAAAAGCAGCAATGGAAAACCCACACAGTCTAGTATATTCTCTGCATGAAATGCTGAAAACAAAAAAGTGAACAGAACATTGTTCTTTCTCTTGAAATGTTTATAGCATAACAAACAAGTTAGATCTAGAAACATCAAATATAGTTATAATGTAGTAAATGCAAATATGAAAGAGGTTTATAAAATGCTATGGGAATGCAGATATGTGATGGTGAATTCTGCCTGTAAAAATCAGGTAAGTAACAGCGATAAACGGTACACGCAGCAAAAGAGATGCAAATCCTTAATTCATGAATATTCACAACCTCAGAAATCCGACTGAAGACAAAAAAGAAAGGCCTCAGTTTTGTAAGAAATTGGCTGGTATAAGTGTGGGTGCATCTTAGTGTGTGGAGAAATTGTTCAGTCCCAGAATGTTTATTTTATCATGTTTCAGGGAAATTTCCTCCAAGCATATACTGACTGAGCTGGACTGATCATTAATGAATAATTTAATTGAATTTCTACATTGTTCTTAGGAGATTCACTATGTCAACAAAATAAATTTTAAACCTTGAAAAATACTGGACTAGGTAAGAATATATTCATTTGGGAGTGACTGATAATTGCAATAACAGTAGTTTAAATAAAATTTATTAGCCATTTGTTTCTTTATTACCTAACAATCTGGAGGTTGGTGGTTGGGTGGGAGTGCTCATAGAGGTTCCCAAGTATCAGGAACTTTGGATTTTGTGTTTCTGAAACACAAATGTATGGTTTATATTTCCAATGACATTTCATGATCCATTCGTGTATTAGAACTCCAAGATTACATCTACATTCCATCCTGTGGGAAGGAGTAAGGATGGTTATGCTAACTTTCCCTTAATGTCCACGCTTTAAATATTACTTCTACTTATATGACAGTGGTTATATCTTGCTCATATAGTCACTAGCTTCAACGGAGGTCAAAAAATGTACTTCTATTTCACATGGCCAGGTGCACTACTAAAAGTTACAGATTCTATTACTGTACACTGTGGAAGTTATGTCCCTTGTATAAGTATCAACTAAGTGTAAGCACACATATATTTAGTTGAGGTTGTAAATTTAAGTTTACTTTGAGAAAGGCTGAGTTATTCAGTAACATCATATTGGTTATTTTAAATACTATTGAAACACTATTTCCTAAAGTTATTCAGAAAGTATAAGTATGCTAAGGAGTACACTTACACATAGACTAAATATAATTGTTCAATTTTAAAAGGAGAACATATACACTATTTTTGAGGTGTCTTAGTTTGACATGCTGCTGTGACAAATACCATACAATGGATTGAATCAAGCAACAAACATTTATTGTCTCAGTTTTGGAGGCTGTAAGTCCAAAATCAAGGCTTCAGCAAGGCTATGGTTTCTTTTAGAGTTGGCAGAATTCTGCTAATGACTTATGCTATCCTTGGAGTTCCTTGGCTTGCATCCCTGCCTCCTGTCACATGACAATCTCTCTCTCCTTATGTCTACTTTTCTGGTTTCTGCTGACTTCTTGCATCTGGCTCCTTTCCCTAAGATCTCCAGTAATAACGATTAAGGTCTACCCTGGCTCAGTCACACTATACCAAAATAGGATCTCAGAAGACCCTATTCACAGATGAGACCATACCCTAACTCATCCAACATATTCAAAGGTGCTGATTATAAATAATTTCATACCCACAGTAACGTGGATTAAAATGAAGAACATGTCTTTTCTGGGCTACATAATTCCATATACCACACTAGGATATAGTGTTACTCCTTTGCCTTTAAGCACTGGACATTCAAGAAATCTAGTTTAAAGTCTGAAAGTGCATTATTCTCCCCATAATTAGAGTACACATTATACAAGACTGTGGACAAGACTTTTTAAAATTTCTCATAAAGCAGGAAAAAATTGAATTTAGCAAGTCTAACTTGGCTAGAGATGACAGAAACTTTTTAAATAGAAATTGAGTGAGTATAATAAATAAAGGCAGTAGGTTTTTTCAGATAAACATTCTTTATTTAGGCCTTGAAAGTTGGTTTGTAAGAGTGTATACCATTGAATATCTAACTGGATACGTGTTGATCAAGCCCATTGACCAAGAAGGGAGCTGGAAAAAAAATATTAAGATGTTTTGGGATACTAGCCTGGTTTACCACAATTGGAATTGCATAATCCAATCAAGCCAAAACCCCAGGATTTTCCAGAGCTCTTCAGAGATACCCTTTAACTTTATCTCAATCATCTTGATGTGGTAGGCTGAAAAACGTCCCCTCCTTCAAAGATATACAAGTCAAATCCTTGTAAACGGAGAATGTTGCCCCATGTGTCAAAAGATAATTAAGTTAAAGATCTTGGGATGAGCAATTTATCCTGAACCATCCATGTAGGCCTTAAACCCAAGTAAAAGTTTCCTTCTAAAGGAGAGGCAGAGTGAGATACACACACACACACACACAAATGACATGTAGATGGAAGCAGGAAAAATCTAAGACGGAGGCAGAGACTAGCATAATATAGCCATAAGCCAAAGAATGCCTGCAGCAACCAGAAACTGGAGAAGCATAGAAATGGAATCTCCCCAAAATGCTCTGCAAAGAGTGTGGTCCTGCTAACATATTGACATCAGCTCAGTGAAACTGATATTCTACTTCAGACTTCTAGAATTTTGAGAGAATAAATTTATGTACTTTTAGGCTACTAGGTCTGAGATAATTTGTTCTAGAACCCAAGGAAAATTAATAAACATGTTCAAAATTTTCTAAAATTTTAGCTTCCAATTTGGTCACATATCCTATTCCTCAGATTTCAGGATCCTTTATAGAATGAATCTTATTTAATTTTACCTAATAAACCATACTTACTACACATTATTCTACCTGATTCTTCCTAACTGGTCTCAGACAAAGCTTGATGTCTGGTGGTATCCTTCTGCTACTGAGATTTTTATGACTTAGTCTCTTTATTCTCTGAATCTGGTCATACCAGTTACCAATGCTTATGGTATGATAAAAGATTTATAAAGAGTGTCATCAAAGTGAGAAAGCTCTTCTGAAATATCACATGGTAAAGGCTTCTGAAAATCTGTTCATCCAAAAAGAATCATGGGAGTACCAGTAAAATTGTCAATAGCAATTTTAAAGAACTCTCCAAATTAATCTGATTGCAGCAATTTAAGTAGAAGTAGTGTATTTCAAGAAAAAATAACTGAATCTCTAAAAATGATGAGCTTCATGGTAATTTAACTTGTCCTATTCTTATATTCCTCTCTTCAGCTCTATGAGAACCTAAAAATACAATAGCCTTAGAACTATGGTAGATATGAAAGCCAGCAACTTAGAACCACTAGAAGGGATAAAATGAATTGTGTGCTCCTTGAAAAGTGCACTCCCAGAGAATTGTTATTATTTAAATTATTTGGAAGCTCTCTTGGCTTGTCTCATTTTCAGGCCTTGCCTTTATTTAACTTAACTCAGATCTCACTCAGTGAAGAAAGCCCTATCTCCAGGTTATTTGTTGGAAAAATAGCCTCAATTCTTTAGCATTACAGCCAGAGTTATCAACACCAGTTTGGGTAAACAAGAAGCTGAACAAAAGTGTAAAAGTAAAATCTCAGGAATGAAATGGCTATAGGGGGTTTAAAAAGCTCAGACATCTCCCTTAAGACTACAAAGTCAAATGCACATGCAGGGCTGGGTACATGCCTAAGAAAGACCTGGGAAGACCCTTATACCTCACTTATAACTGAAGTTGAGTCTCTGTTAAGCAGCTAATGAATTCTAAAACAGAATTGTACACTGTTGGAGAATTGAAGGAAATACCCCAAGACACACACAGAACAAAGTATGTGAGACTTGTGAGCACAAAGAGAAAAATAATTCCTCATATGGAAAAGATACTTAGTAAGACTAATGAACAGCTGACAACACATAAGATACTAAGAGGCAATGGAATGGCTTGGTCACATTGCTTAAAGAAAAGGACAGTCAACCAAGAATTCTATGTTCAACAAAGCTATCCATCAAAAAAAGAATTAAGGCACTTTGAAATTGAAAAAAAAGTATGGTGAGAGTTCAATATTAGCAGACCTGCTGCCTTAGTTTCCTGCAGCTGTCACAAAGGAGTACAACAAATCAGGTAACTTAAAATAACAGAAATGCATTGACTCTCAGTTCTGGAGGCTAGAAGTAAAAAATTAAAGTGCTGGCAGTGTTATCCTTCTTCTAAAATCTGTAGAGAAAAATCTGTTCCATGTCTTTCTCTCTTAACTCTTGCGCTATCTTTCCAGCAATATATAGCATTCTTTGTGTCAGTCATCATATGAAGTTCGCCACCCTATCTCCTAATGATTATGTCCAAATTTCCTCTTCTTTTAAGGATTCCAGTAATATTGTATTAAAGGTTCACCATACATCAGTGTGACTAAATTTTAACTTGCCTAATTCCATCTGTGCTGACCCTATTTTCAAATAAGATCACATTCTGAGATACTGGAGAATAGAACTACAATATATTGTTTCTGGAAATATAATTCAATTCATACTCTCTGCCCTACAAGAAATACTAAGACAGTCCTTCACGTTTAAATGAAAGTACATTAGATAACAATTTGAATTCATATGAAGAAAGAAAAAGTACTACTTGAGGTAACTACAAATAACAAAAAATATATTCCTTGGTAATCCTTAGTTCTCCTATCTGATTTAAAATATAACTACATAAATCAATAATTAAAAATGGTATTTATATAATTAGGTGGTATAAAATGTAATTTTATGATATAACAGTACTAACAGGAAGGAGGGAACAGAACTATTTAAGATAAAATTTTTTGTATAATGTTGAAATTTAGTTGGTAATAAATCAAACTAGATTGTTTTAAGACATTAATTATAATCTGAGGGAAATCACTAAGTAAAAAACACTCAAAAATATAGTACAAGCACCAAGATAGTTCATTTCTTGGACCATGCACCCCTCCCCCCAAAAAAAAGAACCAAGATAATTAAAATTGTGCACTAGAAAATACTCTGTAACACAAAATAAGTCAGTCATAGAAAAATAAAGGAACAAAGAAGACTTTAAAAATAAGGAAACAAATTTTAAAATGAAAGAAAAATCCTACCTTATAAGTAATTACATTAAATATAAATGGATTATATACTCCATACATAATGCAGAAATTGACAGAAGATATTAAAGAAATAACAACATATGATGCAACTATATATTGCCTTTAAGGGAAGTACTTTGTAACCAGTAACCAAAATTGAGTTAGTGAAATAGATGGAAAAGCAATCAGTAAATGAAAAGAGCAGGAGTGACTAAAGTAACATTGGATAAAATCAAGTTTAAGACAAAAAATACTACTGGAGGTAAAGAATGAAATGTTATAACGATACAAGCGTGAATTCATCAGGAAGAGGTAACACTTGCCAACATATATGCACCAATAACAGAGCCCTCAAACACTTCAAGCATATAAAGTGACAACACTGAAGAGGAGATAGAGAATTCAATGCCACACTTCCAATAAGAACAAAACTAGTAGACAGAAGGCTAAGAAGAAAAGAAAAGCTTTAAATAACACTATAAGCCAACTAACCTTAATGGACATACATAGAACAATCCACTTAAACAAAAGCAGAATACACATTTTTCAAAAGTGCACAAGGAATATTATCCAGGACAGACCATTTAGACCAGATTTTTAGATTGTAATTATGTAAATTATATTCTCCAACCATGATCAAGTTAATTTAGAAATAAAAACCAGAAATAAATTTCTGAAATTCACAAGTGTGTGGAAATTAAACAGTACATTCATAAATAGCAAACTGGGCAAAAGAGAAACGAAGATGATACTTAGGAAATACTTTAAACTGAATGAAAACTAAGACATAAGGTAAAGCTTAGGGGTACAAGAAAAGCAGGTTCAGAGGGATTTATGTTTGCTGCAAATACCTATATTAGAAAAGAAGAAAGATCTCAAATGAAAAACCTAAATGTCCAACTTAAGAAACTAGAAAAAGGACAAACAACCCAAAGGAAACCAAAGGAGGGAAACAACAATCATTAGTGTGAACATAAATGAAATGGAGAATAAGAAAACAAAGTTAAATTCAATGAAACCCAAAGTTAATTATCTGAAAAGTTCAACAAAGTTGAGAAACATTTATCTAGATTGACTATTAAAAGATGACAACTCAAATTACTAAACTCAGGAAAGAAGAAAGGGACACTTCTAACAATCTTATATAAATAAAAAAAATGATTATAAAAGAACGCTATGAACAACTGAATGCCAACAATTTAGATCTTAGATAAAATGGAAAAAAATTCTGGAAAGATGCAAACTACCAAAATTGTCTCAACAAGAAATGGAAAATCTGAATATACTCAAAACAAGCAAAGAAAGTGCATTAGAACATTAAAATTTTCCCACAAAGATAATCGTAGGCTTCACTGGTGAATTCTACCAAACGTGACAAGAATAAATAACACCACTCCTTCAAAATCTCTTCTGAAATATAGAAGAGGAGAGAACATACTTAAAATTTATCCTATGAGGCCAGTATTACTCTTATAATGAAATCAAGAAAAGAAAACTACAGACCAATATCCCCGGTAAATATGAGTACCAAAGACTCAACAAAATATTAGTGAACTGAATTCAAAGACACATAAAAACATGCACGGTGAAACTGAGATTACCCAGGGAATCAAGGTTGTTTTAATAGCCTGCCCCAAAATGATGTACTATACCATATTAATAGAATGAAGGAAAGAAAATGCTCGGATCACTTCAATGGACATAGAAAACATACTTGAAAGAATCCAATATCGTTTCTTCACAAAATATGCAATGAACAAGAAATAGATGAAAAGTTTCTCAACCTATAAAAGCCTTACTTCATGTGAAAGAATTAATGCTTTCTCCCTAAGATCAGGAAGAAGATAAGGATATTCTCTCCCATCACTTATATTCAAAGTTCACTGCATGTTCTAGGTAGATAAATAGACAAGAAAAAGAAAAGTCATCGAGATTAGAAATGAAGAAATAAATCAATTTCTATTTATAGATGACATGATCTTGTATATAGAAAATTCTAAAGAATTCACAGAAAATATTGGAAGCATTAAATGAATTCAGCAAGGTTTCAGGATGCAGTATGATAATACAAAAATCATTGTATTTTTATACACTAGCAATGAGCATCCTGATTATGAAATTAAGAAGATAACTCTATTTGATAATATGTACTTTTGATATGATATGAATAAGAAGGGCATTTTGACTTTATGGTCTTCCTCCCCAAACCTATAACCCCAGCCTAAGCATAAGATAAAAACATCAGGCACATTCTAATTGAGGAATGTTTTACCAAACATATTACAGGAATTCTGAACACTATAAAGATCACTCAAAATAAGCAAAGTCCAAGAAACTGTCATACCAAGGACACACCATAACTAAATATAATGTGGTGTGTTTGATGAGAACCTGGAAAAGAAAAAAGATATTATGTTAAAACTAAGGAATTTTGAATAAAAGATGAATTTAGTTGATAGTAATATATCAATATTGGTTCATTAATTTAATAAAAGTACCATACTAACAGAAGATTTTAATTATAGAGGAAATAAGGCACAGGGTATATGGGAATTTTCTGTATAACCCTCATAATTTTTCTGTGAATCTAAAACTCTTCTAAAATGAAATATTATTAAAAATAAAAATGGGGAAATGTTTTGAAAAGATATTTTTTCCAAAAAAGATATAGAAATGACCAATAAACACATGAAAGGTGCTCAACATCATTAATCATTATGGAAATGCAAATCAAAACCTCAATAAAATACTGTGTCACACCCTTTAGGATGGTTGAAATAAAAAGAACAATGAATATTGAAGTGCTGGTGAGAATGTGGAGTAATAGCTGTTGGGTTTGCAAAATGTTTCAGTCACATTGGAAAACATCTTGGCATTTCTTCAAATGTTAAACAGAGTGTTAGCAAATGACCCAGCAATTCCACACCTAGATATATACCCAAGAGAAATGAAAACATGTCCATACAAAACTTGTTCAAATATGTTCATAGCAACATTATTCACAATATTCAAAAGTGGAAAGAATACAAATGTTTACCAGTGGACAAACAAAATGTAGTAAATCCACACAGTGGAATATTTTTCAATAATAAAAGGAAATAAAGCACTGATGCATGCTACAACTCTGCAACATGGATGGAGCTAGAAATATTATCCTAAGGGCAAGAATCAAATTACAAAATGTTACATAGTGTATGATTCCATTTATATTACATGATCAAAAGAAGCCAACCCAGAGAATTAGACTGTAGATTAATGGTTGCCAGGGACTGAGTGGAGGATGATATGGGGGAGTAACTGATAATGGGTATAGTTTTTCTTTTGGAGGTAAGGAAAATATTCTAAAATCAGATAGTGGTGATGGTTGCATAACTCTGTAAATAAAATAAAAATGGCTGAACTGTATGATTTAAAAGGGTGAATTTTTATTATGTAAATTATGTATCAATAAATCTATAATAGGAAACAAGAATTCCTTCAAGGGAAATAAATAAAGGAATCTTTTTCCCTCTGCCTTCTTACCAATGGCCCGTTCTTTGGCATCTAAGAACAAGGCATGGCTCAGTGTGCATTTACAGATATCAGAAGCAAGAACTTAGCTACTGGCAGATTTAAAGACAACAAAAGGATTATATAATGCTATGAAATCATGGCATTGTTATGGAGGGTGGGCAAGACTTTTATACTGATTTTAGAATACTAGAAATATTGTGAAAGAGTCAAACTCAAAACAAACAAAGGAAAATTATTTGAAATAGTGGGAAGGGGATTTAGAAAATGTGTATCTAAGAGGCAGTGCACATAGGATTCAAAGAGGTTTAGATAGATCAGTGGATGACAAAACAATGGTTTATAAAAGAGGATTGGAGAATTCTCTATCCTGATCCTTCTCCAAATTTGGGAGAATTCTCTATCCTGACTGTTCAAGGAAGAACATATGTGATATAGCCTTCCCTTGTCTCTTTTGAATACAGACGGCAGGTTTGGTTCAGGGAAAGAAAATCCCTGCTCATGTAAAATTGAGCAGAGATATTTTAGATTAGGGCACGGGGAACACTGGAGTGTGTGTACAAAACTTCTGCCCCACGAGGTCTCCCAGAGATGAATTCATATGCCCTTCTCGAATGAGAGAATTGAGCACACTATTTTGATTACTAAAATGTCTCCTCAGTCTCTGCAATCCCTCTCAGCAGCCCAGTGGGAGAAATATAGGTTACTGCCTCTGAATTTAACTGAGAGAAATGAATAATGTCCATTCAGAGCAACAGCCTGCATTTTGTCAGATGCTGTACTCTACATGGCCTTCTCACAATGGGATAGCCAGACAGCGTGCAGTGCCACAGGGCACAAGGTTAGCAGCTGGAGAAGAAACCACGGCAAACTGACTCTGTGCCACAATCTAGAGAGGAGAAATGTACCTGCAAGTTCAGAGTCCTGGTGAAACATAAGGGATGTTATATTTGTGCCCAACTGACGCTGAGTGCTTACCAGTTTCCTGTAGAAGGCCTGTCTTTATCTGTGTAATGCTGCTTTGTAAAGCTTGGCCTGGTTTAGATACAGATGAGAGAAGCTGTTCTGGTTGAGAGCATGAGCTTTGAAGGAAACAAAGGTTTGAGTCCCAGCTCTGGAATTTGAAGAGGCAAAGTAATATTGCCAAGGTCTCACAGTTACTATGATTCAGTTTCCTGAAGTATAAAACACTGGTAGTAATATAATTTAGGGTTTTTTGTTTGTTTGTTTGTTTTATCTCAGTGTTTTATTATTAGTTAATGGTAGTAATATAATTTTATGTGTAGGGTTCCTGTAAGGATTGAATTATCTAAACATGTTAAGTATTTGTACTTTGTGACTTTCCTTAATATTCATTTTTATTAAGTATGAAGCTGATTTTACTTTATATCAATATCGTAGACTACATTCTTAGATTCCCAGAATCTTGAACCCAATTCCCTTAACCAGAAATAAGATTGGTCTGGTAGAACTGTAAAGAAATATTCCTCAGAAGTTATCCTAGACCGATGCTGACATTCCAGGCTCATCACTTTGATGATGTATGGATTATAATGGTAATACAGGAGGAAAGAACAAGGATTATATATTCCTTGCATAATTGTCAAATGCAAGGAGTATATGATCCTTGAACCAGAAATCAGATTCAGAATGGTGTTATGAACTATTCTGACATGATAATATTGTAAAGAAGTGAGATAACCATGAGTGTGTGCCTGTGTGTATGTCTATGTGACCATTTGTCTGTATGGTTATGTATTACCAATTGGGTTAACAGTTATCATTTTATAATATTTTCCCATTTTAAAGATGATGAAAGTAAAATCAATGAAGTTATGCTACTCACCAAATAACAAATAATTTTCCAGTAATCTATTTGAAACAAGATCTTCCTATTTTCAGCTTATTGAGTTTGTCTTAAGGCTGGTTGCCTTATAGTAAGGAGCAAGTAAACCAAGTTTGGACATTGACTTTGATACCTTCCCTCCTTTCTCAAAGTAGAACCTTAAGGAATCTCATGATAATGACAGGTTCTTTTAAACTACTCAAGAAAGACAAGAGTTCTCTTTCTTCAGTCTTACTATCTGACAATGTGCATGTTGTATAGCTGGACAAGGTCAAGCTAGAGAGAAACTTTCTCCTCCTTTGTTCCAAGGAAAATATAAAATGAACCATTGAGGGAGAAATGAAGCCTTCAAGCACAACTCTGGTCACTTTTTAATGAGATTGTTTGTACTAGGCCAGCAGGCAACCTTGGTGCTTAGTCAAACTCAAGAGAGGGAGAGAGAGAGAGAGAGAGAGAGAGTGAGAAATCAAGGGAGGAGGGAAGGAGAGAGAGAGAGAGTAGGAGCTGAAAGCTGGTAGCTGGCCAAGAAGGCATAAAGAATGAGCTAAATTGTACAGCTTATTTGGTACATTTATTAAGATAATATTTTGAGGCAAAGATCCCCCAAACAAGTGTGACTATTAGTTAGGCACCTGACAGTCTTGAACAGATTTAGTGCTTGACATTTTTTTCATAGTGGTTTTGTGGTGTTTGCTGAGTTTCATCTCTTTATAGCATTTTATGAATTGTCATTCCATGTGAATTTTGAAAAGGCTGCATTTGACCTTCATTTGTGGTTATTCAACAAATTCAGAAAGAATAAATGTAGAAAAGCAATGATGCAAGAATGGTAAGAAGATGTTTGTTCTATTATACTAACTTAAATTCTTGGTTTGCATTTGCCAACAAATCAGATCACTACCCTTCCCTAATGCCCATTAATTTATTTAACACATTTTTTAGCATCTATTTTGTGCCAGGGTCTGAACTCCAGTTTTTTTTTAGCACAAAGGTAACTGAACAAAGCTTCTGATATCAAGAAGTGCAATTTTAAGGAAGGAGAGAAAAATGTGAAAGGAGAAGGCAGGTATACATTGATAGAAGTATCAAAAGATGTGAGGCATGAAGGGGGGTGTGGCTATTTCACCTGGAAAGTGTAGGGAAGAGCAGGAAAGCTTTCAGAGAGAAAATGATGATGGGTTGAGCCTTGCCCTAAGCAGATAATGGGGAGAAAATGAGGATATCCCTGAAAGGCATAGAGTGACCCAAGGAAGTAGGCAAGGCATGATCCAGTCTGGTTATTTGGGCAACTGGAAACAGCTTGGAAATTTGGGCAACTGGAAACAACTTAGAATGACTGGAGCATAAAATGAAGGAGAGGGATGTGGGTATGAGATAAGACTGGTAAGAAAGGGGCCAGATGAGGGATTGCCTTAAAACCACATTTGGGATTTTGACATTTTCAGTACAATGGAAACCACTGAAAAGTTTTTAAACAGAAAACTACTGCAAGCATTGGTGACTAAAAATGATCATTTTAGAAGCAAGGTGAAAATGGATAAAATATGAAACCAAAAGTAGAAGTAGAAATTAGAATACTAGTTCCTTACACCAGATGAGAGGATGGTAGCATTGAGGCTAGAGAGAAAAACATTTGAGATAATAGATGCGAAGATGATAGAATTCATAGCCTTTGATGACTTATTGGAAGCTGGTAGTTTGTGAGGAAAAGTAAGGAATTGATAGTGGGTCATATATTGAGTTCAGTAACTGCTGCCACCAACTGCAAATGACTGCAGTAACTTCAATTATTTCCAACAGCAACTCAATTCTGACTTCAACTACCCAGATTTCAGCCAGACTCCTCAGGCTAAGGGCCATTCTCTACAAGATTGCCCTGCAAGCACCAATTGTAAGTGCCAGGGCCTGGCTACCCACACTTCTGACCAACTGGCTGTAAATTCAGGGGTTTCCACCAGCTCTTCCAGTTGGATAATTCACTGAAATGATTCACAGAACTCACTTAAAGTATCATATTTAGTATACCAGCTTTATTATAGTGGAAGGATACAATAAGAAATAAGCCTAAAGAAGAGAGATGTAGGGCAAGGTATTGGAGTGTCCCCAGTTCAAATTTACGTGTCCTCCACATGGAGTCAGAACATGTCACGTCATAGCATAGTAATGTATCTTCTCAATCATGAATACTTGCCCAAGCTTTCAGTGCCCAGAGTTTATGTGGTGTTTCATTACATAGGCATGATTGGTGCAATCAGTGTTAACATGGCTGAGTTAAATCTCCAGGCCCCTGCAGCCATATCTCCCCTCTAGAGCTTATATGACTTGGCTCACAGTTCCAATACCCAAATCACAAGGTTGTTCTTTTTGGCCAGCCACCTCCTCCTCCTTAACCCTAAGAATATAGTGTTAACATATGAAATGTCAGGTGTGATCTTTGGGCAATGATGAATTTCTATGAAATTTCTGTCACTGGATATCTCCCAGGAATTTGGTAAGAAAGATCAACCTATTTTTTTTAAACTGTTTCAGTTTTTTTTTAACTCTTTTATTGTAAAATATAATATATATACAAAGCAAAGAAAGAAAAAAGCAATAGTTTTTAAAGCACTCATCAACACGTAGTTACAGGATAGATTTCAGAGTTTGTCCTGGATTCCATCATCTCTGATTTTTCCTTCTAGCTGCTGCAGAATGTAGGAGGCTAGAAGGGATATTCTTTCATCATCACAATAAACTTTTTTCCTTTTTTTTTTTGTGAAAAACAATGTATATCCATAAAAGCAATAAAGTTCAAAGCACAGAACCATAATTAGCTGTAGAACAGATTTTACAGTTTGGTATGGGTTATAATTCCACAATTTTAGGTTTTTACTTCTAGCTGCTTTAAGATACTGGAGACTAAAAGAAACATCAATTTAATGATTCAGCAATAGTATTCATTTGTCAAACCCTATCTTCTCTGTATAACTGTATCATCACCTTTGATCTTTCTATTCCACTCTTTAGGGATATTTGGATGATGGCCATTCTAACTTTTTCATATTGGAGGGGCTGTCAATAATATGGGGTAGGGAGATGGTACAAGCTGATGTTCTAGGGAGGCTGGGCCCTCTGGGTTTCAGGACTTATCTGGTCCAGAGATCCATCTGGAGGTTGTAGGTTTCTGGAAAGTCACCCTAAAGCATGGAACCTTTGAAGAATCTTATATATTGCCTAGGTGTTCTTTAGGATTGGCTGGAATGGTTTTGGTTGGGGTTTGGCAAGTCATGATAGGTAGCAATGTCTAACTAAAACTTGCGTAAGAGTGACCTCTAGAGCAGCTTCTCAACTCTATTTGAATTCTCTCTGCCACTGATATTTTATTAGTCACACTTCTTTTCCCTCTTTGGTCAGGATGGAATTGTTAATCCCATGGTGCCAGGGCTGGACTCATCCTTGGGAGTCATCTCGTATGCCTCCAGGTAGATTTTTTTTTTTTAAGTGCATGGTCCAGGAATTGAACCCGGGTCTCCTGCATGGAAAGTGAGCATTCTACCACTGAATTACCTGTGCACCCCCGCCCGGGAGCTTTTCACCCCTGAATGTCATATCCCACTTAGGAGGGAGGGCAGTGATTTCACTTACAGAGTTGGGCTTAGAAAGAATGAGGCCAAATCTGAGTAATAAAAGAGGTCCTACAGAAGTAACTTTCAGGCATACCTATAGGTAGACTAAGAGCCTCAGCTACCTACATAAACTCCACAAAAGTAAGCCTCAAGAGCAAGGGCTTGGCCTATTAATCTGAGTGTCCCTAATGTTTGACACAGTGTCAGGGGATTCCCTGATGGTAAAGTTTAATAGTTTCATATTTTTTCTCCTAGTCCTCAAGGGACTTTGCCAATACTTTTTGATTATCTGGTTAATATATTCTAGGATGTATCCAGGCATTACATTAAGCTGTACGTATTAAAGGTCTTCATTCTTATTTTGGGCTTCCTGTATTTTAATTGTTCAAATGAGCTATCCAGACAGGTTGTGTAAGATTATGTGCTACAGAAAATTTAGGTTCCAGACAAAATAATCTTTTCTTCCTTTGGTCTCAAAGAGTAGGTGTGGTTCTAAAATATAAACGATGTCTTCCTTACCCCTGTGTTCTGAATTACCTTAATCCCAACCTGGTCTGCTTCATTCTTATCTCTAAATGCCTGATTATAAATATATAAAATGTCCTCTCAAAATCTAGAAATAATAATTACCACTCCAGACTAATTGTGTCTGGTATAAAAGCTTACAATCTAGGCCTCCTGTTTTCTTATAAGCATTTTCTAAAGTAGAACATACAATAATTGTTCTTTCATTTCTGGTTTATTTTGCCTCACCAAATGTCCCACAGGTTCATTCACATCGTTGCATGCCTCACAACTTCGTTCCTTTTTGTAACAGCCCAGTATTCAATCTTATGTACACATGATCATTTGCCAATCTACTTCTCAGTTGGTGCACCCTTCAGCCATCTGCATTCATTAGGCATCATGTATAATGCCCAAAATCCACAATATATCAACAACCTCAATTTTAGATAATTTCATTGCTTCCAAGAGAAAGATAACCAATAAACACACTCTCATCAAATAGGAAATCTAAACCTCCCCTGAACTCTTGTCCCTCCCTCCATTATTTACCCCTGCTGTTGCTGATGTTTTCCTGTTAAACAGCCCATAGCATGCAATAGCAGTTTCTCCCCTGTACACAGGACTTAAAATTCTTTATACATAAATCATATCTTTGAAGTAGTTCTTGCAAGAACGTATTTATATTTGTAGTGTTAATCAGTGGGACACATAGGTCTATACAATCCATTTCAATCATGCTTACCTTCAATATGTTACTATTACTTATTAACAGACTAGAGAACCACCTTCACTTCTATCTATTCCGTTACACTTGCGTTCAACCTCATTAGCTAATCGTTTACCCATCTCTAGCTTGCATGTGTCTCTAAGCCCTATACTCTGTATTATAAGGCTCTGATATTACCTTTTCCGTGGTCATAAAAGTGGAATCATACAGTATCTATCCTTTTGTGTCTGGCTTATTTTACTCAGCATTATGTCCTCAAGGCTCATCCATCTTGTCGTGTGCTTCAGGATGTCATTTCGTCTTACGGCTGCATAATAGTCTATCATTTGTATATACCACATTTTGTTAATCCACTCATCTGTTGATGGGCCTTTGGATTGTTTCCATCTTTTGGTGATTGTGAATAAAACTGTTATGAACATCAGTACACAAATGTTTGTTTGTGTCATTGCTTTTAGCTCTTCTGGGCATATACCAAGTAGTACTATTGCTGGGTCATAGGGCAACTCGATATTTATTTTCTTATGGAACCGTAAGACTGTCTTCCGTAATGGCTCTACCATTATAAATTCCTACCAGCAGTGCATGTGTCCCAATTTCTCCACATCCTCTCAAACATTTGTGGTTTCCTTTTGTTTAATAGCAGCTGTTCTGTTTTTTTAATTTTTGTATAGGATGTAAGGAAAGGGTCCTCTTTCATTCTTTTGGCTATTCATATTCTGTTCTCCCGTGCCCATTTATTGAAAAGACTATTTTGTCCAAGTTCAGTGGATTTGCAGCCCCGTCAAAAATTGGTTGACCATGGATTTGTTGGTCTATTTTTGCACTTCAATTGGATTCTATTGGCTAATACTTCTATCTTTTTGCCAGTACCATGCTGTTTTGACCACTGTGGCTTTATAATAAGTTTTAAGTCAGGAAATGTTAATCCTCCCACTTTTTTATTCCTTTTTTAAGGATGCTTTTAGCTGTTTGAAGTCTCTTTTCCTTCCAGATGAACTTGGTAACTAGATTTTCCAAGTCTTTGATGTAAGTTGTTGGAATTTTGATTGGAACTGCATTGAATCTGTAGATCAATTGAGGTAGAATTCACATCTTAACTATATGTAACCTTCTTATCCATGAGCGAGGAATATCTTTCCACCTATTTAAACATCTTTGATTTCTTTTAGCAACGTTATGTAGTTTTCCCTACATAGCATAACTTTACTTTAAATGCCTAGTTTAGTCCATTCCTAGGTACCTGCTTCTTTTTATTCCTGTTTTGAATGGAATTTTTTCCTTAACTGACTCCTTAGTTAGGTCATTGCTTGTGTATAGAAATGTTACTGATTTTTGCACAATAATTTATATCCCACCAACTTGCTGAATTTGTTTGTTAGCTCAAGTAACTTTGGCATAGTTGTCTCAGGATCTTCCAAGTGTAATATCATGTCATCTGCAAATAATGGAAGTTTTATGTCTTCTTTTCCAATTTGGATGCCTTTTATTTATTTATCCTACCTGATTGCTCTAGCTGGAACTTCTAGTACAACGATGAATAGTAATGGTGACAAAGGGCATCCTTATCTTGTTTCTGATCTTAGGGGAAAGCTTTCAGTCTCCATCGAGGGTGATGCAAGTTATTGTTTTTTTTCACATATGCCCTTTAATATAATGAGGAAATTACCTTTGATTTCTATCTTTTGAAGTGTTTTTATGAGAAAAGGATGTTGAATTTCTTCGAGTGATTTTTCAACATCAATTGAGATGTTTTATTTTTCCCTTTCAATTTGTTTATGTGCTGTATTACATTAATTGATTTTCTTGTGTTAAACCATCCTTGCATTCTTGGTATATCACACTTGGCTGTGGTGTATAATTCTTTTAATGTCTTGTTGGATTCAATTTGCTAGTACTTTGTTGAGAAATTTTGCATCTATGTTCATTAGAGAAATTGGCTTGTAGTTTTCCTTTCTTGTAGCATCTTTACCCGGTTTGGGTATTAAAATGATATTAGCTTAATAAAATGAATTAGGTTGTGTTCCTTTTTCCTCAATTGTTTGCAAAAGTTTGAGCAGGATTGGTGTTAATTCTTTTTTGGAATGTTTGATAAAATTCTCCTGTGAAGTCATCTGGCCCTGGGCTTTTCTTTGTAGGAAGATTTTTGATGGCTGATTGAATCTCTTATCTTGTGGTTGGCTTGTTGAGATCTTCTATTTCTTCCTGAGTCAGTGTAGCTTTTTTGTGTGTTTCCAGGAATTTGTCCATTTCATTTAAGTTGTCTAGTTTGTTGGCATATAATTGTTCATAGTATCATCTTAAGATTTCTTTTATTTCCTCAGGGTCTGTGGTAATGCACCCCTTCTCATTTTTTTTAAATTTTGTTTATTTGCATCCCCTCTCTTTTTTTCTTTATCAGCCTTGCTAATGACCCATCAATTTTATTGATTTTCTTGAAGAATCAACTTTTGGCTTTTTTATTCTTTCTATTGTTCTTTTGTTCTTCCATTAATTTATCTTTGCTTTAATCTTCATTATTTCTCTTCTTCCATTTGCTTTGAAGTTAGTTTGCTGTTCTTTCTCAAGTTCCTCCAGGTGAGCAGTTAAGTCCTCAATTTTTGCCCTTTCTTGTTTTTTTAATATAGGCATTTAGGGCAATAAATTTCTCTTTCAGCACAGCCTTTCCTGTTTCCAATTAGTTCTAATATGTTGCATTCTTATTTTCATTTGCCTCCAAATAGCTACTTATTTCTCTAGCAATTTCGTCTTTGCCTCAGTGATTGTTTAAGAGTGTGTTATTTAATCTCCATGTTATTTGTGAAAGTTCTCATTCTTTGGTGGCTATTAATATCTAGCTTCATTCCATTGTGATAAGAGAATGTGCTTTGAATAATTTCAATGCTTTTAAATTTATAAAGACTTGTTTTGTGCTGCAGCATATGATCTATCTTGGAGAATGTTCCATGAGCACTAGAGAAGAATATATAAGTTGGTGTTTTGTGGTGCAATGATCTATGTATGTTTTTTAGGTCTAATCCATTTATCAAATTATTTAACTTCTCTATTTCTTTGTTGATTTTCTGTCTGGTTGTTTTATCTATAGAGGGCACTGGTATATTAAAATCTCCTACTATTATTGTTGAAACATCTATCACTCCCTTCAGTTTTGCACATGTCTGTCTTATGTACTTTGAAGCTCCTTGATTGGGACTGTAAACATTTATGATTGCTATTTCTTCTTGATGAATTGTCCCTTTGATTAATATATAGTGTCCTTTTTTGTCTATTATGATGTCTTTACATTTAAAGTCTATTTTGTCTGATATTAGTATAATCACTCCTGCTTTCTTTTGGTTACAACTTGTATGGAACATCTTTTTTCATCCTTTAACTTTAAATCTATTTGTATCCTTGTCTCTAAGATGAGTTTCTTGTAAGCAGCATATAACTGGATTATATTTCTTAAGCCATTCTGCCAATCTGTGTCTTTTATTTTGTAAGTTTAGTCCATTAACATTCAAAGTTATTATTGAAAAGTCATTTCTTCAATCCATCATCTTATCTTTTGTATTTTATTTTTCAGAGCTACATATTCTTTTCCCAGTTTCTCTTTTTATCCTTTCAGTTACTCTTCCTGGAAGTCTTCAATTCTGTGCCCTTCTCCAGAGCTCCCTCTCCTGTCTTTTTTTTTCAACTGGCAGAACTCTCTTTAGAATTTCTTGTAAGGCCTATCTCTTGTTGACAAATTCTTTCAGGATTTGTTCGTCTGTGAAATTTTTAATCTCTCCCTCAGTTTTGAAGGACAATTTGGCTGCGTATAGAATTCTTGGTTGGAAGTCTTTCTCTTTCCAGATCTTAAATATATCGTACCACTGACTTCTCACCTCCATAGTACTGGTTGAATAGTCTGGACTCAGTCTTATGTGGTTACCCTTGCATGTAGTAGATTTTCTATTGCTGCTTCCAAGATTTTCTGCTTCTCTTCAACATTTGACAGACCAATTAATATGTGCCTTGAGTAAGGACTACTTGGATTTATTCTCTTTGGAGTTAGTTGAGCTTCTTTGACTTGTACATTTATGTCCTTTAAAAGACTTGGGACATTTCCCCATATTATATCCTCAACCAATCTTCCTAGCCCTTTACTCTTCTCTTTTCCTTCTTGGACACTAATGATACTTATATTTTTGTGCATTGTTTTGTCTATCATTTGCCTGAGATCCAATTTAAATTTTTCCATCTTTTCTGCCATTTGCTGTTTTGAGTGTTCAAAATCAGTTGTCCTGCCTCTAGTTCCCAAATTCATTATTCTGCTTCTTCAAATCTGCTATTGTGTGTCTCTAGTATATTTTTTATTTGGTCTACATCACCTTTAATCTCTGTGATATCTGCTATTTTTCTATTTATTCTTTCAAGTTCCTTTTATGCTCTTCTAATGTCTTCCTGATCTCCTTTATGTCATTAGCCATCTCATTTACTTAATTTAGCAAATTTAGTATTTATATGACATCTTTGGTTAGTTCTTCCAATGTCTGTGTCTTCTCTGGTGTTTTAATTTGGTTATTAGGCTGGGCTATATTTGTCTGCATCATGATAAGCTTAGTGATCTTTGGCTGTTTTTATGGCATGTAAATATCTTGATCAATTTACTTTGGAAGTTGATTTCCTTCAGTAGTCTAAAACCTTGTATTTGTGGGGTGGATGTGGATCAGGATGCAGGGCATGGGGAGGAGCACAACAGTGTAGTGATGCATTGCAGTGGAGGTATAGGTTCACGTTGGGGATGCTATGCTGGTGCCTGTGAGCATGGGCACTCAGCAGGGGGGAGGATATGACTGTGTGGGTGTATGGGTCTGGGAGGTAGGGCCCCAGTGTACTCTGGTCTAGGGCTTGGGACCCTTTGTGCACATGCACAGAACTCGGGGCAGTGGATCGGCATTGTGCCTGCATGGGTTGGTGTCAGATGTGGCCCAGCTATGCAAGTCAGAGAGCATGAGCAGAGCTGGTGGGGATGTTTGGGGACTGTGTGCATGTGCATATCTGGGAAGGTCATAAAAGGAATCTACAGGTGAGCAGATCTCAGGGGTGGTGGTGGGTTCAGGTTTCATGACTGTATGGGCTGGGGGCAGGTATAGCCTGGGTATGGAAGTGATGCCTGCACCTGCAGCCCTTATGCACTGGCGGCCATCTGCAGGAGGTGGGGGCAGGGACAAGAGGCAGGGCTTGGGAGGGGCCAGGCAAGATTGCCCTTGTGCAGGAGAGGTGGGTTGGGCTGGGGCAAGCATGTGCAGGATTGGGGTGGGGTTGTGAGGTAGGCATACATGAGGGGGTTGGAGGCATGGGGACACTTGCACTGCGGGGAGGGGAGGAGGGTGAGGGGCTTCAGGTGCATGGGGTGTGAGGTGGGTACGGGTCATGGTACTGCTCTGGTGAGGTTAGCATGTTCAAGGAACATGGCTTGGCTTACTTTTCCGTCTCCCAGTTTGTGCACTCCTGAGAGCTCTGGGCTTCTGCATTAGACTATTTGCACCAGCTGAATGGTATCTGTTTCTCTACCTCTCAGTTCCTCAGCTTTTGCAACCAGTGCCTCTCTATGTGGTGTAGAAGACCCTCCCAGGTCACTCACACCCTGGAATCGCCCATCTCAGTCACTCTCCCATCCCTTCTCTATCTGTTCCTTGGAGTAGGAGTGAACTTGACCTATCCTGTTTTACCATTTTCCCAGAACTCCAATCTAGTTCTTTTGTATATTACAGGTCACAAATCTCTAGCTTGTATGTCTGATAATGTGACCATTTTGGAAGGATTTTGAACATCATTTGATATACTAAGTGGCGAAGCAGAATACACTAATTAAATACATACTCAAAAACATATACTGGAAGGATGTGTATAAAATATTAACAGTGGTAATCAATGAGTGATGCAATTACATCATATATTTTTTCTTTATATTGTTCATTATTTTTCAAATAAAAAATCAATCAGTTTTAGAAAAATATGGCAAATATTCCTTTAATAATTGCAGGTGGAAAAAGACTCCCTTAAACATTTTTTCCTTTGAGTTTGACTTTTATAATACATTCCTAGCAATTAGAAAAACAGAATTCAGTGCATATATTGAAGTACAATAACTGCATTTTGGGTAGTAATACAGTTTCTTCTTTTGTCTAAATTTTACACTTATTCTTTTCAAACTATATGCACATGGAAAGCAAATAACATTGGGGATCAGATGGGAACCACTTGGTTTACTATATTTTAAAAGCTAAGGCTTTGTAAGAAGGGACACTGGAGTGGAGAAAGGATTCTGCTCATTTTTTTGGCCCACTGTCCTCAGCTGGGTGTGTGGATTAAAGCAAATGACACTTTTTCGGAGCTTTTTGAATCACCATTCACTGAAAGTTTCAAGAATGCTTTCAGGATGGGGGATATTGTTAAATGAGTCTGTATTCACAAGTTTTGTTAGATATCAATAGTCATTCATCGTTCACATTCGTACTGTATATATGTGTATGAATAAGCTGGACGCACTTTGCCAACTTTAGTGTCCTCTACTCTTGAGAATAGTTGTTATTCATTAATATTTTAAGTGTGATTTGCCAATAGATGTCTCCAAACACCTTAAAACTCAGGGCACTTGTTATTGTCCCACGGATGTGGGTTAAACTTTTATCTTCCAATATCCTGGTAGTTAATAAAAACCCTTAGCACTGGAGGCTGAAGAACATTTACTGCTGTCTGAAGACACCTCTAAGCAGGAAGAAAAAATGTCAAAAGCTGACCTTATTATATTCTTATTTCAAAAAGGCCATTGAATTTTTTTCCACAAAAAATTATTTGTGAACCTATATCCATATCTGAGAGTCTTTGCTTTAATTATAAATTCACCTTATGTGTTTTGTTCATCCTTTGTCTTGAGCAAACACTTTCATTCCTAAGTATAGTAATTCATTCTAGAGACACCATCCATATTTGAATTACTAAAAACTGAAAGCAGGACTGAATATTTGACTAGATCATGCTGTTGTATTTCCTCTCTGATGCCTGTTTCCTTTTCAATTTTAACACCAGTTGTCTTTAGTGATGAGAGACACAACCCTCCCTATATTTTATCATTCCTAGAAAATAAGCAGGAGCATTGATGGACTTAGACTCCCATTGGGAAACCAAGGATTTAAGATATCAGGTTCATGCTATAAAGTGACCCTTCCTATCTTATCTTCTTTTCCTGCTAACTCAGCTGCATTTTTTTTTTTTTGGTTTGGCTCAGTGCCTATTTCACTGTTGAGATTCTTAGGTTCTCTTGGGACTCAGAGATTGTAGGATATGATCATACTCTAGTGGTAAGCTGTCAGATAAAACTACCTACTCACACATTTGCTAGGAAGAATTAGAAGGTAAGATACATTTTGAAAATGGATTTTCCCCAAAGGAATCATAATGATAAGCCATAGCTAGCAACAGATGACTACTGGATAGTCCATCCATCTCTGTAAAAGGCATTTAAATGAGGTGAGGCCAGTAGCTAAGAAGTCAACTGAAATTTTGAGATGATGATCAGCACGTATTTAGGCATTATAGTCCAAGTTCTTATATTTTTACCTTTCGCCCAAACACATGTTTAAAGTGAGGGACTAATATTTTATTTTATTTCAAAGATGAGATTTAACTTGGGTCTGAGGATTTTCTTTTGTGTTTTATAAGAAAATGGGTGGAGAAGAGAAAGAGTGAACTAGTAACTCCTTCCACATTAGATTCCCTTTCGATAGCATATTCCAGTAACATCAGGAAGATTCACAAAATTCTACTTTGTCTGTAATTGTGTTGAGCTTATATCTAGATCGATGGTTTGACATCTCCAAAATGTTGAGCAGGAAGGTACACACTTTGACACAGTGGATAAAGAGCCTATCCAGAGAAAATGGGTAGATGAGGAGAATTGGCTTTGAATTTTGTCCCTGCATTTACTGGCTATGTGATCCTAGCCAAGTCACTTAGCCTAAGCAACATTATAAAATAAAGATAATGTAAGGAACAAAGTCTTCAAGAGGTTTAAACAAAGTGCTTAAAAATATGTGTCAAAATTGAAGATAAAGTTTCATACTTTGGAACTTAAGATATGACATGTTTACAAAACATTAGTCAATATAATAAATCTCATCATAACTATGGTTATAACTTCGTAATGAAACATATTTTATATTTAATGTATCAAGTTCAGTAAACTTCAATTTTCAACTTCAACCAATCTGAGGATGTATTATCTCCATTTTCCTAGATGACTTGTCTTGGAAATTTTAACAAAGCTTCAGAAAAAGCTTGAAATTCCTGGGGAACATCTAGTCCCTAGATATTATCAGCACAGATTGTGACTCTAAATCTATTTTATTATGGCTAAAACAAAATACTGGTAGAACTCTCGCTACTGAAAATTGATGCCCATTCAGAACAGTATCAATGTCCACACGTGTCATCTAAAGGTACTTTTCTTAAAACTTCTCCAAAGAGCAGTCATTTCAATTGAGATGTGGAAATAGTAAAGTAGTGAGTGCTCAGCTCTTGGGGTGGAGGGGTGAGCACTGTTGAGTAACAGTGAAATTGCACACCTTTTCTTGCTCTCCTGGCCTAATTCCATTGAGTCATGGAAGGAGAAGATGGAAGATGGTTTGCTCTATGAACAGATAAATCATCTCGTTAAACGAGAAATGGATAATGTAGTTAAAAATAATTATAAACATATCAAAGAATACACTAGGGATGGCTGAATTTGCAGGGCAAAATTAAAAATTGGCATTCTGGAGAGCTGTGAATGTGCCTTGACTTGGTCATAATTTTATAGCATTTCTTCAGCTTGGTGACTTACTGGGGTTATCCCCTATTTCCCATATTTTTTTCTCTCCCAAACTGTCCCATCTCACACATTCCAACTTGCAATTCAACAGGCTGTTGTAACCCTTCCACTTCTGGTAATGGTTTTCCTCTAAATAACTCTCCAGAGTGCTCTCAAGAGAGTGTTTGTACATAATGAATGTGATTTCTGTTGAATAGCCTTTGAAGATTATGGATCACTATATGCATAATCTTTCATTAATTCTTTCATGCATGATTGCAGTTACACTTGAGAAAAGTGAAGACTTGTTTTTCCTGTTTCAAAAAGTAAAGTAGAATAAAGCACACAATTCTAGGACCAGGTAAAGAGAATGCTTCAAAATTTCACTTCTGGCTTACACAGGGCGCACCTGTCTCCATGAAACTTATCTAGGTTCTAACAGCTTCTATGATTTTGGACCTTAATTAAAACAATTATTCAGCTTTGCAAAGAGTAGTTTTTCAAGGCTTTCCAAATCTGTTTTCTTCTCCTGTGGGCAGAGTGTTTCTTTTTCTCCTTTCTCTGAGAAACATACTTCTGGAACGTAGCAAGAAATACATGAATATGGCTCAAATTGGGTATTTTGAGGAAAGTTTATTAAAGGGCACATCTATGATGGTGTGGACAGAATATAGGAAACTACTTGCTTCAGAAGAAAACAATGGAGGTGGGAAGAAGTAAGGTGAGAGAGAGAGAGGGATAGAAAGAGAAAGAGAGACTCTATGGAGTGGATACAGAAAGAGATAGTGGAGCCAGGGTAGTACAGGGATTGACTTTTGTGCTAGTTTGAAAGGATGTATGGACCCTAGAAAAACCATGTTTTAATCAAAATCCCATTTTGCAAAGGCAGAATAATCTCTATTCAATACTGTATGTTTGAAACTGTAATCAGATCATCTCCCTGGAGATGTGATTTAATCAAGAGTTGTTGTTAAGCTGCATTAGGTGACGACATGTCTCCACCCATTTGGGTGGGTCTTGAGAAGTTTTTGAAGTCCTATAAAAGAGGAAATATTTTGGAGAATGGGAGATTCAGAGAGAGAAGAGAAGAATGACATAGCCACGAGAAGCAGAGTCCACCAGCCAGTGACCTTTGGAGATGAAGAAGGAAAACACCTCCCGGGGAGCTTCATGAAACCAGAAGCCGGGAGAGAAAGTTAGCAGATGATGCTGTGCTCGCCATGTGCCCTTCCGGCTGAGAGAGAAGCCCTGACTGTGTTTGCCATGTGCCTTCTCATTTGAGAGAGAAACCCTGAACTTCATCGGCCTTCTTGAACCAAGGTATCTTTCCCTAGAAGCCTTTGATTGGACATTTCTATAGACTTGTTTTAATTGGGACATCTTCTCAGCCTTAGAACTGTAAACTAGCAACTTATTAAATTCCCCTTGTTTAAAGCCATTCCATTTCTTGTATTTTGCAGTCCAGCAACTAGCAAACTAGAAAAACTTTGCTCCCTCTCATCCTCCAAACTTTTGTGGTTGTTGACCCTCAGCAGAGAACAAGGGAGTCTGTTGATACAGCCCATGCAGATCAGCCTCTCAAGGCAGAGTGGGATGGAGGAGTGTAGAGCGTGGAGGTGAAGAAGCAAATTGAATATATTCAGCACATTTGGTGAAAGTATTTTATTTTCCGCAACCAATACTGGTAGTATCTTGATTATTGGACTGAGGACGTCTCTAATTATGAACTCATTACACATCCATCCGAACTTCAGAAGTCAAATTTGACTTCATTTAGTTATTATGGGGAGTACAAAAAGAGGAACCTTGAACTAGAGATCTTTATTCATTGCCCAGTGAATATTTCATGGTCATGTGCTGGTTATTCCTGAATGCCCTTCCCTTCCTTGATCCCTTCTTAGCAGAGTTCTGCCCTGCTCTGTGTCTTGGGAGGTTGACATCTACTGATGGCATCTCAGGACTCCCTGGCCCTTTCACTTCTGGTTGGGATTCAGAAATGGGAAGTTCTCCTTATGCATATAGGTCTACTTTTTCCTACAAACTGGTAGCCCTTAAGAGGTTAAGGATCATATTTCCACTTCTTTCTTTCTTTCACAAGTCCAGAAGAATAAGCCTACATACATTGTAGTGAATAAGTACTGAATAATTAATGGCTGGAGGTTGATAAATATGCCTGAGCTGGCATCCCAAAGCAAATTTCAAGGTCAATTATGAACGGTGCTATAGGTAGAATTTTATTTTCCACTGTTACACATTTATTTAACAAATGTTGACACTCCAACTACATGTCATTCAAAGTGTTAAGAATGGTAGGTACAGCAGAGAATGATGCAGACAAGCAGTTGCCTTGATGACACTTAGAGAATGATTCAGTGACAAGTGCTCGGGTTAAAAAGTCCAGCAAGTGTAGAGCTCCGTTTCAAGGCCTGATTTTGGGTGATGTTGGAGAACTTATATAACTTTCTAAGTCTTAGTTTTCTCAACTGTAAAAATGAAGATATTAACATTTCATTAATTTTTTTCTATGAGTGTTGAGTGTAATAAACCAAATAATTACTTAGTACAGTGCAAGGCATATAGGAAGAACTCAATAAATATTAACAACTATGATATTATAGTGAGCCACATGAGGAGACAAAAGAGCACAAAAAGTATTAGTGATGCTAATATAGTAACCTTGGTCTCAGAGTTAGAAGATACCAAAGTTCCAACAGGCCATTTGGAAGAGGACTTATAATCAAAGGAAGGGGCAAGCAGAAAAGCTTGGTACAATACAAAACCTCATTTCTCAGAATAGGGAAACAATATTGAGAATGCCATTGTGTTTGTGATTGGATTGTACCTCTCAGATTTGCTCCCATGGCCTTCACATCTAAATCCTATGGTAGTTGTGTGGGTGGGGTTGGGAAACCCTTGTTATCTCTCTAACAGAATAAAACTCAAAGGAGAAAGAGAGAGAATCTTCCTAATTCTGTCCTCACAGGCTTTCCAACTTGGGCACTCAAGAGTCACACTAGGTTCTAAGGGAGAAGGTGGGATGCAGCAAATTGCAGGCAGATCTGTGTCTGATAAACATTCTAGTGGAAGTGTTAGTAGTACTTGGAAGAAGCACTTGTCATGCCCTGAAGACTGAATAGTGCCCAGCAGAAAGGAGGAGAGAATAAAACCTAGTCACGGTTATGTATTGTCATACCCCGTTCTCTAGTTCTACAGGTGAGAACGTACTTGTAAATGGTTTCTTCAAAGATCCTATTAAGATGAGGCCAAACTGAATCAGGATAAGACATAATCCAATATGACTGGAATCCTTATAAGCAGTGAGAGTGAGGAGGAAACAGGAGACAGCCATTTGACAATGACTGAGACAGAGGTTGAGTAATGGATTGCAAAGAATGTTATAGGTTTCTGTGAAAGCATCGTTTGCTGATACCTTGATTTTGGGCTTCTAGGTTGCAAAACTATGAGACAAAAAAATTCCTGTTATATAAGCCAATCAGTCTGTGATATTTGTTATCGTCTCTCTGGCAATCTAAGACAGTGATGGTATGGAATTAGTGAACTAGTCCATAAATTTAGAACAGCCACTAGGGTTGCACAGGAAAACAGGATTAGGGTCAGTGCCTTTCAAAAGCAAGAGAATCCCATTCCATTTCCCTTTTTGGTGATTCTTGGTAGTCTAAAAGCCATTTTTCTTTTAAGATGTCAAAATAGTTCCAAAAGTTGTGGACTGCATATCAATATATTTATCATACTAGTGAAAATGCAAAACAATGTTGCTATCCACATGTTAATTATAGGATTTCTAAAATGCAATAATTTGCAGTACACAAAAATAACAGGTCCAGTATTGAGATAAAATGATGAGATGAGTTCTAAAGTTAAGTGATGAATATTCCTTTCTTTCAGTCCTTCCAAGCTTTCTCTCTGAGGGCAGTATAACTTCACTTGGAGATAGGATCAAGTTCAACTTGGAAGTACTTTACGAATGTGTAACACAGACTAAACACCTGCTCCTACCCTTTGCCCTCACCTTCTCCTCATGCCAGGGATGGGCCTTGGCGATGTAATTGATGATTCAGGCAAGTGCTGCAAAAGGTGGGTACAGTGATCCTGACCCTGATTTTTACCTACAGAACAGCTCAGCCTGTGCCATCTCATGTCACACATGTGTTAGCCTATAATATAGTAAGTATTTAATACTTTTATTCTCTTGACTACTATTTTCTTCTTAGCCTAGCATTGGCTTCTTTCGCCATCATCTCCTGAAACTCTTTCTATTAATGTCATGAAATATCTCTTAATTAGTAAACTAATGACATAATACTACTTGCCCAATTTGATCCACTTTTTTAATCTCCCCTTTCCTTTGGCTTATTGGTTGACCATCTATCATTGTAACCACTGGTCTTTCTTTTAAATTTGTCCCATCTCTCCAAGCCTCTCCTTATGGTCTCCAATCCCTAGAAGTCTTCCCTTAGTTCTATATTTTTCCAAAACTCTGTTATTGCCCTACTAAACATCATTTACACTAATGGTAAAACTCTGCTTCATGTGACTCACAAATCCACATTACATCTCCAAATTCAAATTTTCTCTTGAGCCCCACACTCATATATCCAAATATCCTTGCCTACTGGGTGTTTTATTTTAGTATTGTTTAACAAATATCTGGCCTAAAAAAAAGAACTTCTTGTATTTTCACTCTTCTCCAACATGTCCTGACGTTTTATTTATTCTAAAATAAAAGAAAACTGTCCATACACATAAGCACTTTGATTTCTTGCTCTCACTCTTCTCAAGAAATTACAATCAGAGTAACTCTATTTCACAATACCTTTCAAATATGGCATCACTATTGCTATTGTCTAAATTCTGAAAATATTCCACCCAAGATCAGCCCTACTGCCACCAGAGTGATATTTTAATAAATAAATTTGATCATGTAACTTTCCACTTTAAAAACCAGTGTTGACTCCCAATTGCTTCCAAAATTATATCCCAACTACTTATTTAGGGATCCAAGGAATTTGGCATGCATTTCCCTCTAGCTACTATGTCCTTATCACTTTTGTTCATCTAAGAAAATATCCATTTGCTCTTTAGTAGGAAAGTCAACTTCCAGTTTTTGCTGAGAATTTCCTAGACTCCTTCAGGAAGAATCATTTTATCTCTCTTCTATTCTCTCACACACATTTTTATAATATTACTTTACAATTTACCAGAGTGTAATTTTTTTGTTTTTATTTTTAAATCTTCCATCAACCTGAGCTTAACTCAATGCCTGGTTCACTGAAAGGGCTCAGGACATAGTCAGAAGAATGGATAGATAAATGATAGAAATTTGCTGCTCCTATGACAGTTTTATGGACTGATGGACTTGGCATGTGATACCCCATAGCTTCAGTTTCCCTTAACGGAAAATGTAAAACCCAAGGATTTATAAGGAAATGATACGCTCTTTTTTGGGGAGGAGCAATAGATGGAGAAAGCAATGGCATTTATCAGGGAGTCAGCATGATGTGGTAAATTTTTATGTGATGGAGTGAAGGGTTCCCAGTCAGGCAGTTAGTGATGGTTTAGTCAGGATCCCCACAGTTAGGGTCATTGTCTGCTATGGTCCTTAATAGCCTTGGACCAATGGGCTCCTGACCATCTTTATGGTATTTGTGATTTAGTTAAAATGTAAAAACAAAAAAATCAAGCAACTATTAACTTAATAATCACTTTACTGTGTCTTCTATTTAAGATAACAAACTAAGACAGTTGATATGAACTATAAAGTGTCATCTTTTTATGATCTTCTACTTGTCCTCCAAAGACAATATCCTATTAAAAAGAAAAGTATTCCTGTATACATACTGGCATCGTAGGCTAATTATTTTTTTTGTGGATGGATGATAAATAGTTATAAACAAAGGCAGATTCCTCCACTCCAACCTTGACTTATGAAGGCCAAGAAATGTATTGGTCATTTAAATGAAATTCATTTCACTGTCATATTAGTTATGCTTGAAAATTTTATATTCAGCAGAGATTTTCAGGGACATGCTGTTCCTGGAACAGTGAAATACTAATGCAGACAGATATTAGAAGTTGAAAGAGAGGAAGAGAGAGAGAATATGGTTTAAACTATCTGCTTATAAACTAACAATTTATACTGTCACAGGATCATTGATATGACAGAAGACACAAAATTCCTGGATCAGAGACAGAGGTATTTATTACTGATAGCACATTAGACAGCATGAGTTTCATGTTTTTCTCCCTCTGCCCTTCCAAGTCCCGCAGGGGCAATGTTGAGGTGGGCCCAGATGGATGCACACGAACAGTGGATTTGTACCTCAGCTGAAAAACCCCAAGCTTAGAGAACCCTCTATTTTATAAGGTATTGCTAGCAAACCACCAGGCTTGCTCAATTGCTGTCTAACCTTTGCCCTGGAGGGAGTCATTATTTTCCTGGACAGCAAACAAATCTACCCTCTATCCTGGAGGAAGGCATTATCTTTATCTTCTAAGGCTGTTTCCTAAACAAATATCCATGAAAAGATATTTCTTACCTATACAAGAGTTTTCATAATTATTTTTTCCAGAGCTTTAAAGGGTCAAAACTGAGAAGCTTTGCTCAAGCAATAAAGTTTTAATGCACACTAACAAAAGATAGTAGTAATGTATATCATGCAATGCCTTCCAGTTTACAAAATGCTTTCCTGTGAATTACTGTGCTCAATCATGTGTAAGGTCAGTCATAATAAAACTAAATTCACTCCAGGTTTGTAGGTAATGATCCATGTTGGTGGAAAGGGGGTCAAAATTATTATGACAACCATATATATTAAGGTGAAATGACTGACAATTGAGATTGTGGGAATTGTAATAAATTGTGTCTGTGTGTAAGTGTGTGTTAGTGTTCCTTACCAGCTCATTGTAAAACAAATGTTATAAATTATCCACATGTGTCCACTGTTGGCTTTCTGGCATAGTTTTTAATCAGCATTATTAAAATGTATCACTACAAGGTGAGAATGTGAGTGCAACTTAGAAATTAAAAATGGAGGTTCTGGATTCACAAATCCATAGAAAATAAGATTAAAAAATACTAAAATTGTATTTCCATAGATAAGGGCATTTCACAGAGATACAACTAAGTGCCTCATAGTTATACTGAGAGTTTTCTCTTCTCTTTCCTTGCAATAGAATAAAAGTCAGTCATAAATCAAAGATGCATTGACCATTCATTTTGGAATGGCCCCCAAAGAATCCTGTAGCCCAGTGTTTCTCAAACATCTGTACAAGTCCATTGGAATCAAGTGAAGCACCTAATAAAAATACAAAAGCCCAGGTCATCACTGTTCAAGGGTCTGATTTCCTAGATCTGGTAAAATGATGTAAACCAAAGTTCTGAGAACCACTGTTCTAACATGATTTTATAGATGAAGAAAACATTCACTTATAAAATCCATAGTTGATATTCTTTCCCACCCATTTCCATGACTGCACTCCAAATCCCAGCTGTTATCACCTTAGTAGCTAGATCTATGCCTACCAATAGGAAGTATTGAGTAAGTATTGATTAAATGAATGGATATTTATTTTTTGCTTTGATACAATTTTCAATGCCTATAATTATTCTACTCATAACCAATATAGGCTTGGCCATTTTTGGTGGGTTGGAACTGTAGGTACCTATAGAAAAATCATTTTCTTAAAGCTAATCCATTCCTATAGATGTGAACCCATTATATACAGGATCTTTTTTTTTTTAAATTTATTTATTAATTAAAAAAATAAAGAAACAAAATAAAACAACATACATAATCAGTACTTCACAATATCATCACTTAGTTGCATATTCATCATTTCTTAGAACATTTGCATTAATTCAGAAAAAGAAATAAAAAGACAACAGAAAAAGAAATAAAACAAACACAGGAAAGAAAAAAAAAAAGATTATACCTACCATACCCCTTACCCATCGCTTTCATTGATCACTAGCATTTCAAACTAAATTTATTACAGGATCTTTTGATGAGGCTACTTTAGTTAAGATGTGACTCATCTCATTCAAAATAGGACTTAACCCTATTTCCATAGTCCTTTATGATAGGAATGAAGAGAGAGAGAGAGAGAGAGAGAGAGAGAGAGGGAGAGAGAGAGAGAAAGAAGAAGCTGAGAGCAATGAAGCCCAGAAAGGAAGGGAGAGACAAGCAGACTGCCATGTGCCTTGCCAGCAGCCAGTCTTCAGGAAGAAAACATTGCCTTGATGATGCCTTGATTTGAATGTTTTCTCAGCCATAAACTGTAAGCTAATAAATTCCCGTTGTTTAATGCCAACCCATTTCATGGCATCTGCTTTGAGTATCCTAGGGAAACTAAAACACTGTTATTAATATTGCTTTAAAAAGAAGAAAAATCTTAAGTGGGAGAGGAATTATTTATTCATTTGACAATAGATAAACATGACTTTCCTTTCTTTCATAGCGAATAGTGAAGAGCTCAGATTTGAATTAAGAAATAGCATGCTCATGAAGACATAATTGTTATATCTTTTATATGATTGAGATGTGACACAACTATTGTGCTTCAAGAAATATATGACAAAGAAGGAATAGGAGTTAGAGGGAATGGGTAGTAGTATATTGTAATGATTAAGCAAGGAGAGATCAGCATTAGACTCATGGGCTCAAATTTCATCTCTACCATTTACTAACTGTAAGACTTCAATATGCTTCTTAATTTCTCTAAAGCACATTATTTTATCCATAAAATGATGATATGATGAAGACAGGGTTTTCTTTGGGGGTTATTTTCAGAATTAAATGTATATCACCTATTATATAGTAAACAGTCAATCAATTTTACTTATTGCTATTAATTTTATCATTAGCATCACCATCAGCATCATTACTATTGTCATTAACATGGGAATGTATTAGAAGATTGGTATTCCCCAAGCTCAAAGTCAAGGATGGACACTGCATTTATTAATAGGATTGGGAGATCATAAAAGGGTCATAATTTTAACTCAAAATCAGGAAAAAAGGGTTAGTATCCAGGTATATAAGAAAAGTACAGGGGAACAAATTCAAGTTGCCTAGAAATATTTGAACAAATGGTTCTCTTTCTGCTAAGGTTGGTTGTCCTAGGCCTAGATTTGGCTGTCTTGCCCAAGAGCATCTTCAAGTTATAAAGTGCCTGATAGTAGTAGTTCACACATCCATATATTTCAATACTTGTTCATTTTTTAAAATGCATATGTGTGATCATTTGTGAATAGAGGCTCTGAGATTCTCAGATCTGGAAATAAGTGTACATCTCTTTTGCATATGAGCATAACTGCCTATGAGTTTTAGAATTTAAGAAAATGTTATATTCATAAACTCTTTATTATATTAGCCTCGTGGCAATGTGAACTGTTTCACATGCCCTTCCCTGTCATTGTGAGGCATTCCTTTGATGCAAATACACAAATTAAGAAGCATCAGTAGAATTGTAAACTGGTTTACTGAGGCTGTAAATAGGCATAATCACTGTCCATAAACTTCATTGACATTCGAAGAATCTCACTATATATCTAGTGCATTGCATGGCTAACCAGGTGAGGTCTCAGCAGCTGTATGGTCAGGCACTGACAGAGAGACTCAGGGTTTAGAAAAAGAAATATCATTCTCTTGTTTACATAACTGCACATCTCTGTTAACCTCTATAGAGACTATTGTAAAAGCTATTAAAAGACCTTAGCCCATTATATTAATGGTAACTTATATTTAAAAACATGTTCTTTCAGAACCACATATGTATTATATCAAATATAACAATAGCAATTACAAATATTATCATTAGCTCTTCCTATGTGTTAGAGACTCTTGTAGGGTCTTCATAGGACTTCCACCATTTAGTCCGTATGACAATCTGTGAAGTAGATAGTATTAATATTCCCATTTTATGGTTAAGGGAAATGAGGCACAGGAATGTTAAGAAATTAACCCAAAATTACCTAGTTAATAAGAGATAAAGCCACAATTTGAATCCAGGCAGTTTGTTCCAGAGCCTGAGATTTTAAATAATAACCCTGTACAGCATCTTCATTAAAATTAAGTTTGTCCGACTGATAGGGAATCAATATTTCTTGATGTTACTTCTTCATTTCAGTTAGGAGAAAAATGTTATTATTGGTCAAATGATTTGTTTAGTGTTGTGTTTGTCGGGAAAGGCTAAGCTATGTAGTGATAAATAAATCTCCAAATCTGAGTGGCTTAAGATAAAAATGATTTCTCACTCACACTGTGGGTCAGGTGGTCCTCACTAACTATTTTGAAATTGTGGCTTATGGTCTGAGCTGCTTCTAATCCTGCAACTCCACCATAGAGATCTTTGCTTCCAGTAGCACAGATGGGAGAGGGAAAGAATGAAGGACTCAACTCCTCAGACACTGAAAGCTATACGTCCTTATTTGCTCATATTCCCAATGATGAAAACTCACTCATCAACTTAACTCCAATGGAGACTGAGAAATGTAGCTTTCCTGTGTGAGGAGGAAGAGGAAACAGTGTGTTTCTTGGCCAACATTAGACCATAGCACTTTCTTACTACTTTAATTCCCTTCCTTCAAGACAGCCTCATTGCACCAAAGAAAGTTACTGAAGAATGTGAGATTTCTTGACGCTAATACTTGTTGAAATTTTGAAATCAATAAATTTCTTGATCTTTCTAGGACCATAAATGAATTGCATGCATCAATAATAGAATACTAAGGAATTCAATAGCATCATATACATTAAAAATTCTGTACATATTTAAATATGAAGATGGAAAATCATCCAGTTAAACAAAGAATATGCAAAGAAAGAAATGCCTTAGTTTTAATTACTAGTTTCTATTTAAACTGCCCAGTAATATAGTCTAGCACTTAATTTGCACACTGTATACCCTTTATATTGGTGTGGTTAATGAAGCAGAAAAGTGTACTCTACTTTCATTTATACAAAACAGCTTTCTCTTTTATTAAGGAAGGAGTGGCTATTGGGGTATGGGACATGGGGGTACACTGTTTAGTGAAAAGGCCTTTTCTTAGCTCACATTCCCCCTCTCTATCCCCATTCCCACCTAGATATAATTTACCACTCTTTTCTTCTTGTCTCCGTTATACCGTATACATTTTTCTATCAGGGGATTTCTAATATTTTATTGAATTTTTTTTCAGTTATTATTTCTGGAGGTTAAACCCTCCAATACTTAAACTTTAGAGTTATTTTTCAATACCCAATACTCCAACACAGAACTATTGTGTGGTTCCTGTACTATAGAAAGCAATTAATAAACAGCTTCTGGAGGAACGATGGATCCATCCATTAAAGCATAAAAAGAAGAGCTGTTTTGTAGGGTAGCTGTATATTTAGTGCTAGGGTCATAGTTTTAGGGGTCATAGATATATCTGTGATGGTTGAAGTCATGTGTGTGGGTGCAATCAGGCAAAGGGAATGTATGGATGGCAAATATGTTTAGGGTGAAGGGAGAAGGGTCTGGTTTAGATTTCTACTGAGAAGGAAGCAATCGTAATAAAGAACTAGTGCAAAATAAAAATGACAACTTGAAGCAAGTGTAACTTTCATGACTACAAAGCAAAAAAGAAAACAAAACCAAAAAAATGGCTGGTTAAATAAAAAAAATCTATATCTGTTTTGAAGAAAAGCAGTCTTAGGAAATTAGTGAGATCAGTTTTTCTTCCACAGTAATACTGAACTATTGAGACAGATTCTATGAATTCTATTTTCTTTGAGAATCTGTCTTCCTTAAAAATGTAACAAATTAAAGAGTCTTTCCTTGCCTGAAATTCATCTTGTTGTTTTCCACTATAACTTTTTTCTTCTTTCACTTTGTGCCAGAAAAACAGACACTTGAATGTATTGCTTCTGCCTAGTAGAGCTAATTTTTCAATTTACATAAATAAATAACCTGCCAAAACTAATTACTTCTCTTCAAAATCTAAATACATTATTTCTCTTTTTTTTCCAGTCTGTCTTGGTTTAATTATTTTCACATCAGTTGTCATTTTAGAAGCTGGTTTAGACTAAAAAGGGATAATCGGATGTGTCTTACTGTTTTAATTTGGCTAATTAAGATTGCTGCTTTTGTCTGGTGTCTGGAGGCATATATTTGCAGCCTGTTCGTACTTTGGGGTGACAAAGAGGGAAGTGCAATCAAGAGATATTTTAAAAATAACCCTATATATATTCATTTATATTTACAATTAAAGTATCCTTTGCCTGTATACTTTTTGCCTCCCCAACCTTGTCTTCCACTGTCCTCAAGACCTTTACTAGTATGTCAAAGAAGACAGTCAAAATTTCTTTATCCTTATGGTCTATTTTTGCAGAATGAAAAATGGCCTCAAATATTGGATATGAGGTTTCTGCTTCTTCCTCATGATTTGAATCAAGAAAATTGCAAACACAAGCACATGATTCTCTTGGAAAGCAGATGGTTAGCTGACTAACCACACAATTCACAGTGCGTAATTGCTTGGTTATGAGAAGGATTATACAGCAGCACCTGGAAAGTGGATAAGAAAGAAAGAACAGGTGGGAAAGTAGAGTCATCTTTGCACCAACAATCTAGCTCCTTAATCTGAAGTGCTTAAATTTATGTTCTTCAGAATAGTGCCAGATTGGACTTATATAGCATATTGTCTTCCAAATTGATTTCAGCTTATTTTTTCATACTTCTTCTCGTTTATCTTTATTACATGATTGTATAAGAATAATTGACTACCTAAAATTCTTAATACCAATGGTGCAACTAAAATAAACTAGATTTATCACTAACTGCAAATCATGACATTAATAAGGCCCTAAGTCCTGTCCTCGAGAGCAAGCTATTCCTTCAATTTCCTAATGATAGAAAGAAGCAGATATTCTGCTTCCATTGGTGGTAGCATTTTTTTTTCTCCCTCTCCATTTATGTGCAATGGAGATTTAGGTCAATAGAGGAGACATGCTCTTTTTGCAAACAAGGTTTTGAAAGTGGAAATTATATTTAGCTTGATTTCCAATTAACACAAGTAAAGTCTACCATACAGATGAGATCTCTTTAATTGTAAGAGGAGTAACCACTCTAGAAGACCACCATAATGGTAAGTTTTCATGTTTACCAGAAGTCCAATTTGTGAAACAGCGTATTTTATTTTTCTTAGATGCCCTATTTCTTGAATTCATGTTTGTACCAAATATCCTCTTATTCTTTACAAATATATCATGGGGCATTCTTTACTTTAGGTCATTATTGAATCTAGATGGCAATGCTGGTGTTTAGGTAAAAATTAAAGTGACTCCTTGGTAGCACATCAAAAAGGAATAATAATAATAATAGTGTTTCTTGTGTGACTACCATATGACAGGCCCTGTTCTTGATGCTTTGCAGGCGTTTGCCCATTTAAACCTCAAATAAATCTACAAAGCAGTATTATTATTATTATTATTATTATCCTAGTATATCAGTCAGGGTTCTCCTGAGACACAGAACAAACAGAATATATATAACTATGTGCATATATAAATAAAAATATGTAAACTAATATATAAAATATATGAACAGGATACATATAAATATAAAATATATATATAAAATAAGGGATTGGCTCAGGCAACTGTGGGGGCTGACAGGTGCAAATCCATAGGACAGGAAATTCTGATGACAGTAATGTTGAATTCTTGATTTCCTTAGATTAGGAAGGAATTTAGGAAGGGTTGGAAGTGCAGTCTTGGGTCAGAATTCCTTCTAATCCTTGGAATTCTCAGTTCTTACTGTTAAGTCCTCTAACTGATTAGATGAAACCAACCCACATTATGGCGGACAATCTCTTTTACTTAGTCAACTAATTGTAAATGCTAATTCCATCTATATAATTAACTCTACAGTGATAACCAGGACAGTGTTTGACTAAGTAACTGGACACCATAAACTAACCAGGTTGGCATATACAATTAACCATTACACTTAGTTTTTTTTTGTTTTTTGCACGGGCAGGCATCGGGAATCTAACCCGGGTCTCCGGCATGGCAGATGAGAACTCTGCCTGCTGAGCCACTGTGGCCTGCCCTACATTTAGATTCATATGTGACTTACTTGAAGTGGACAGGAGTGCCATGACCTGAACAGACTTATACATTTAGTAAATTTTGGAGCCAGAATTCAAACTCACACTATCAAGACTGGAGACCCCACCCTCTGCCACTGGTCCTCAGGATACTATAGTGCCCAGGATCCCTGGATGGAAACGCTGTTCAGCACGCACAGCCTAGGCTCAGCAAGGAGACACTAAACAGAATACTCTTCTTTGAAAAGCTATAGATTCCAAGAAATACCCTTACCTAGCATTTCTTTCTAAACCCCAAAAGCAGGGACATTTTTTGGCCTTTTTTTTTTTTTTACTTTCTTATTATTACTACTATTATTTTATTTTTGCAGGTCACAGACTATAAAAGGAAAAATAATAAAAGGAGAGGAGGAGAAGAAGAATTAAATATTTCATTTTCATTGTTTTAGTGTCTCAATTTTTTCCATTGTGACAACATCTTGAATTACTTGTACTCCTGAAGACTTTGTAGGTTCTATATACAATTTTAAAAATGCTTTCATGTATTTCATATATATGGATAAAATTCATTACATTTTAGATAAGTGTACATATAGCTTCATAGTCCATGATCTCAAATTGCATAGTGTTGGATTGTAAAGTCTGAAGCCTGGTATTAAAGTATAAGTAAAAAAAAAAATGAAAAGGTGAAATCTTGAGTCTCATACTGATATAAAATGAACAACTGTTAAAGAGTTTATTGAACTCATTATTAATGAGGGGACTGGACAAATATTATAACCAGCTCAAACAAGTCAATGATGTGCAGAGTTTATGTGCATGTCCATAGAAAAGGATCATTTTGCATTGCTATCAGTTATCTGCAATTTACAGATTTGTAGATAACAGGGAATAGTTAGGATCAGATGCCTCCGAAGGTGTGCTCTAAACAATTCATAGTTTCCCTACACTAGGTGAGAAGGAATAGACACACAAGGCTCTCTACAAGCAAATGGCCGAGATGAAATGACTAATACAGGAATTATAAATAATATATACATATATATATATTTTGGGTTTTGTTTTATTATTCTATACAAACACAGTTTAAAATGCATGATATGGTTTATCAGTTGTTATCATTAAAGTCTGGAAATGATCCTAGGATGGGAAAGATTTAAGGAATTAGGGATTTATAAGGAGTACTTCTAGAGAGAGAAAAGAAAGATTAAGACAAACAGTTGGCTGGAAAATAAGGAAATTCTCAGCATAGAGAATTTAAGATGAATATGAACACTACAAAGGGAAGAAAATATCAACATGTAATTTGATTGTCAAAGTCAGAAAAGTTGAGGCCTCGATAGTAACTAATTGCATCCACAGGCTTTTGAAGATATTCACCCAAGTCCAAAAGCATTTTATCAGAATTAGAAAGTTGATCTTCAGGCTTTTTCGATATACTGGGAAATTTGGTGTGTGTTGGAAGATCTTCCAGTAGTTTGGCCATTACAGAATGTCTGGTGAATAGGAAGGATGAGGCGGTATCTTGCTTTGCCAATGCCCATGAAATATGACATTAATAGGTAACATTCAAGTTGTTTCATTCAATATGATATTAAATACCAAGACAGTGATTTCTGTGATGTGTTGTACTGGTTTTTGTCTGAACATGTAATTGAAGCAGAAAAATGGCAAAGCTTGAAATCTTTGTACTTGTCTACAGGCAGCTTCACTCTCAATGTGCAGAGGGTCAGGATGGAAACTGCTCTATCTGAGGAGCCAACATGAATAATATTTAATTTTCCAGCCGTGTCAGACCACAGGCAGGTTTGTAGTTCCTCACTCATGGACACCAAATCGGTTTTCTAGAGAAGGGAGGCAGAATTCTGGTCTTCTAACTCCTTTTACTAAGAAGGAAATTTAATTACCTTTCTTTTAAGCATAAGAGTATAAAAGTAAGATCTATATAAACATAAATATAATCGACTCAGTTGACAGTTAGAAAATGGTATTTATTAATAATTTTACTTAAAACAGCTACTAATAAATATTTTGGCTAAATGGCTTGATGAACAGTTAGGTCACCATAAGCACATTCTGAGAAGCCATTGACATTTCCTATTTAGCTTGAGGTTTATAAGACCAAGTCATTTTGTTCAGGAACAAAACATGACAATTGGCTTTATTTATGACATATTAATTTTGGTTTTCACTGATGGGATAAATGTAACAAAGACATCTTCCTGTCTCAAGGTTTCTTTTCTATGGGGTTCGGGAAAAGGAGAGATGACTTTTCATCTCACTTCTCACTTAGCATTACCTGCAAGGGTAGTCTTTGGAAGTTTGAAATTAACCAGATTGCCATGCTTTCAGCATATCCTCCTCTTTACTGGGGACAGTGGTAAAGGAGAAATTCTGTGTCTATAACGCTTAGTATTGCAAATCGTTTAAAAGCAATTCTGTAATTTGCAAATACCACCTTAGTTAAAAAGCAGAACCTCTCAAAACATTTTCTTTCTCTCTAAGTTTTCAACATTATTTTTTAATCCCATCTCCAGATTGCTTCTTACTTCTACACTCTCCCACCTCAGAGTCTCCCTCAGCATATACATGTTCCATAGATGCATTGCGCTTATTCTGCTCTGCACTTTGGCACCTGTCCTGCCACACTCAAAGAATGGAATGAGGTGGGGACAGGGTGCTAGAGTGGAATATTCCAGAGTTGGCAAGGCTAGAGGCTAAGATAGCTAAATTGGGCAGCCTCAGAGTCAAACTGTAGGCTATGTATCCTTTCTTGGATTTTGCTTCAAATAAGCTTTTTTTTTTACCTTTCACTAGCTATGCAAGTCAACTTTGAATCACATTTGAAGCCAGTTTTGCTCACGTTTGCTTTTTTTTTTCTTTCTAATGGATTTTATTGTGCTTGTCATGTTTGAAAATGTACTGTTATTGTTCAGTGCTTTGAGACTATGTGCAAAAAACAGTTTGCAAAGTGAAGGTGTAGCTGTTTTGGAGGTATTCAATCTTCAGGATTTCATATTGGCTTTTAGAAATCTGGTTATTGACTGGCCTTCTAAGATAAAATATTCACCTTAACTCATTTACAAAACATAATTCCCACAATAGAAGCATGGCTGCTGAGGCTTGAGAATATTTCTTTACTTTTCATGAAATCCCTAGTAATGACATGATATTTTTCAAGATGTATATCATTTCTGGTTTGTGAGGGATAAATTCTATAGATAATGATATAAGTCTTAGAAAATAAGTATTAATTATAGTCATAAGCAAAGCCATTACGTATTGCCCATTTTTTGTTACGTCAAAAATATTTTAGCCATTTTCCATAGAGTTAATTTTAGTTAAAATTGTAGTTTATTAAATAGAAACTTTTCTGAAGTATTCAGAAAATATTAAAATAAAAAAGCATTATGTGTTTTACCTATTTTTTCCCTTGTCGGGTGGCAGTGTGATTGCAGAATGGCAAGGAAATAACATTCAGACTAAGGAATATATGGGTTAGAATTCTTCTTTTATAACTTTTATTGATAAAATTGCTTAAATTTTAACTAAATTCACTCTATAACTTTATTTTTAAATATCTGTTTCCTTCTGCAAAAAATGGCAATAATTGTGTGGTTTTCTGTGTTCTTCAGATTTTAAGAAATACACTGATCTTGTGCATTTTAAGCTTAGTACTTGGGATGGAGCAAACACTCAATACAAGACATTCTGCCAGCCTGAGCCTTATTGAATTATAGAAGGCAGATGGTGGTGGGGTATGGAGATGGCCACAAGATCTCTTGTAGTACCATGCTAAGCTTCACATATTTCTAATTGCAATAAAATTTTCCCTAGCATTATTCTGAGAAAGAACTTTTCATGTATGTTACAGGATGCCTTTACTATTTATGGTTGTCATGATTTTAAAAATATGGATTTTATTCTATGTTTTACCTAAAAATTATTTTATAACCCCTCCCATAGAAGGATCCAATGAATACCTTCATGCCATGAAGTAGTAAATCTGTTTGGTACTTGAAGACTTATTCATTAAAAATTTGAAACCTCTAAACAATAGTCAGGTCTTGCACATAATATAATAGGAAGGCGTGAGCTGGAAAGTGTTGACTGAGCTGAAGCTCAGACTTTATCTTAGCATTTATCGTTGGGAGGTGGGGTTGGGAGAGTGGGTAAGGGCCTGAAGAGAGAGATGTCACCTCACCTTGGATAACCTGTGGCAGACACTATTGCCTCCCAATATCTATACCTACTTCTTCATCTTTGCCATTAGGATCTCATTTCTGGATAAATTGGATATGTGCCCAGATTCAGGCAATGGATGCTTGATTTTCCCCATCTTCTTAGCAGATGAATCTAACAAAGAGATCTAATCCAGCATCTACGAGAGGGATTACTAGGAAGTCTTTTGGCTTCCTGATAGAAGAGTTAAAGGTGGCTGGCACTGTCCATAGTTTCTTTCTTCCCCCCCCCACCTTTCTTTTTTTGCATGGGCAGGCACTGGGTTCCTGGGCATGGTAGGTGAGAACTCTGCCTGTTGAGCCACCGTGGCCCGCCCCCCATAGTTTCTTTGACTCAAGCCTTGAAGAGTGGTATGCTTTTTGAAGTCATAGCAATTATTTTCAGCCTTCCCTCATAAGCATGAGACTGAAAGCCAGACTACAGAAGATGGCAGGATATAGATAAGTAATCTGAGTTCCGTGTGGCATCACAGAGCTGTTGAAACAGTACAAGCAGCTGCCTACTTAATGGGCCAATGATATACGAGGAAAAAGAAACCCACTTTCAAAGCCACTTTCAGTTGGGTTGTCTGTTATGTGTACGTAAAAATAATCTTCTCTGACATAGGCTCTCTAATGATTTTCTGATTTTATAATCAAAGTAAAATGGAAAAAGCTATAAAGATACTTAAAATTAAATGAAACTGAATTAGCAGAAAGATGGCCAAATAGAGTAACTCTTGTTCAGCCCTGCTCAAAGGGAAAATTAGAGCAGGGACAGGAGGGTGACTGAGACAGTGATTCAAGAGTGCAACTGATCTAGGAGAGCTTTCTGCACCACATAGAACAGCCCTGGTTGCAAAAGCTGAAGAACAGGGAAGCAGAAAACTGGAGCCTGGTGTGGAGGCACAGAGCCCATGGGAGTGCAGGGACAGGAACTGGGGATTAAGAAGTAAGCGAGGCTGCATTCCTTGGGCATGCTATCCTCACCAGTGCAGCCTTGTGACTGGTGACTCACCTCCACACCCCACACAACCGAACCCTGTCACCTGCTCCTATTCCCCATGCTCCAAGCACTCCCACCTCACCAGCCCCCAGCTGGTGTGCGTTCCCCACATCCTCACCCGAAATGCAGCCCAACCCACCTCTCCTGTACTCCCCCTGAGCACTACCTCCCCTAATCTGTTCCCTGCAGGCTGTTGCCAGTGCATAAAGGCTACCTCCATACCAAGGTTACCCCCTGCCCATAGTGTTCCGCAGCCTCATCCCACACATCTCTGTGCTCTGCACATCAATTTACGGCACCCTACTCCCATGCATGCTCATGGCCCCCAATCACATCATTCAGCTCAGGGAACATCAGTTTATGGTTTTCCTAGGATCACACATGCGCACAACCCTCAGTCACACTTCCCAGCTCTCAGAAAGTGCTGACCTGTGCAGCCGGATCACATGTGCCCCCACAAATAAAGGCATAACACTGACCTGCTACTATGGCTCTACACAGGCACATAAAGGGTCTCACACCCTAGACCAGAGCACACCAAGGTTACACCACTCAGACTGATGCACCAGCACAGCTATATCCTCCCTGACCTCTGGGCACCCACATTCACAAGCATTAGCATAACATTCCCAACCTGTGCCTATACCTGCCCTAAAATGAATCACTGCACTGTTGTGCCTCGTCCTGTACTGTGCTCCTTGCTGCACATACTTCCTTCAAACACAAGGTCTTAGATTACTGAAAGAAATCAACTCCCAAAGTAAATCAATCAAGATATTTACATGGGACAAAAACAACAGAGGATCATTAAACATATCACAGTGCAGATTGATATATCCCTGCCTAATGACCAAATTAAAACACCAGAGGAGATACAGACATTGGAAAAACTAAATAAAGATGCTAATACAACTCTATTTAATAAAACAAGTGGGATGGCAAATGACATAAAAGAGACCAAGAAGACAGTAGAAGAGCATAAAGAGGAATTTGAAAGAATCAATAGAAAAATAGCAGAAATCACAAAGATTAAAGACTCTGTTGATGAAATGAAAAACATACTAGAGGCACACAACACCAGATTTGAAGAGACAAAAGAAAGAATAAGTGATATAGAGGGCAGGATAACTGACTTTGAAGACTCAAAACAGCAAATGGCAAAAAAGATGAAAAAAATGAATTGGATCTCAGGGAAATCATAGACAAAACAAAGTGCACAAATATAAGAATCATTGGCATCCCAGAAGGAGAAGAGAGGAGTAAAGGGCTAGGTAGAGTAGTTGAGGAAATAATGGGGGAAAACTTCCTAACCTTCATAAAGGACATAAATATACACGTCAAAGAAGCCTGATGAACTTCAAACAGAATAAATCCAAATAGACCTTCTCCAAGACACTGATTAGTCTGTCAAATGTTGAAGAGAAGCAGAATATTCTGAAAATGGCAAGAGAAAAACAATCAAATACATACAAAGGAAACCACATAAGACTGAGTTCAGAGTACTCAACTAGTACCATGGAGGTGAGAAGGCAGTGGTATGATATATTTAAGATCCTGAAAGAGAAAGACTTCTAGCCAAGAATTCTGTACCCAGCCAAATTGTCTTTCAAAACTAAGGGAGAGATTAAAAATTTCACAGAAAAACAAATACTGAAAAAATTTGTTAACAAGAGACTGGCCCTACAAAATATACTAAAGGAAGTTCTTCCAGTTGAAAAAAAAAAGACAGGAGATGGAGGTCAGAAATGAGAATGGGTGCATTATCACAGACCCTGAATAAATAAAAGGAATCATAACAGGATACTATCAACAACTATATGGCAACAAACTAGGCAATTTAGATGAAATAGACAAATTCCTGAAAGCACACAAACAAGCTACACTTTCTCAGAAAGAAATGGAAGATCTCAACAAACTGATCATAAGTAAAGATATTCAATCAGCCATCAAAAATCTTCCTACAAAGAAAAGCCCAGAGCCATATGGCTTCACAGGGAAACTTTATCAAACATTACAAAAAGAACTAACACCAATCCTGTTCAAACTTTTCCAAACAATTGAGGAAAAAGAAATCCTATCTAAATCATTTTATGAAGCTAATATCATTTTAATACCAAACTGGGTAAAGATGCTACAAGAAAGGAAAACTACAGGCCAATCTCCTTAATGAACATAGATGCAAAAATTCTCAACAAAATATTAGCAAATAGAATCCAACAACACATTAAAAGAATTATACACCATGACCAAGTGGGGTTTATACCAGGAATGAAAGGATGGTTCAACACAAAAAAATCCATTAATATAATACAACACATTAACAAATAGAAATGGAAAAGCCACATGATCATCTCAATTGATGTTGAAAAAGTATTCGACAAAAGTCTACATCCTTTTCTGATAAAAAAAAACAACTCCAAAAGATAGGAATGAAATGTAACTACCTCACTACGATAAAGAGAATATATGAAAAACCAATAGCCAGCATCTTACTCAATGGAGAGAGACTGAAAGCCTTTCCCTTAAGATCAGGAATGAGACAAGGATACCAACTGTCACCTCTATTATTCAACAGTGTTATAGAAATTCTAGCTAGAGCAACCAGGCAGGACAAAGAAATAAAAGGCCTTCAAATTGGAAAGGAAGAAGTAAAACTTTCATTATCTGCAGATGATATGATACTATACTTGGAAGATCCTGAGAAATCTACAACAAAGTTACTTGAAATAAACAAATTCAACAAGGTGGCAGGATATAAAATTAACGTGCAAAAATCAGTAAGGTTTCTATACACAAGCAATGTCCTTGCTGAGGAGTCAGTTAAGAAAAAAATTCCATTCAAAATAGCAAGAAAAAAATCAAGTACTTAGGAATGAACTTAACTAGGGATGTAAAGGACTTGTATACAGAAAACTACATAACATGGCTAAAAGCGATCAAAGGAGCTCTAAATAGATGGAAAGACATTCATGAATAGGAAGGTTAAATATAGTTAAGATGTGAATTCTACCCAAATTGATTTACAGATTCAACACAGCACCAATCAAAATTGCAATAACCTACTTTAAAGGCTTGGAATAACTAATTACCTAGTTCATCTGGCAGGGAAAGAGACTCTGAATAGCTAAAAGCATCCTAAAAAAGAAGAATTATGTGGGAGGATTAACACTCCCTGACTTTAAAACCTATTATAAAGCCTCAGTGTTCAAAACAGCAAGGTATAGGCACAAAGATAGAAGCACTGACCAATGGAGCACAGAAATAGACCAACAAATCTATGGTCAACTGATTCTTGCCAAGGCCCCTAAATCCTCCTAACTGGGACAAAATAGTCTTTCAGTAATTGGGCATCAAAAAACTGGATCTCAATAACCGAAAGAATCAAAGAGGACCCCTATTGTACACCCTACTCAAAAATTAACTCAAAGTGGATCGAAAACCTAAATATAAGAACTAGCACCATAAAGCTTCTAGAAGCAAATGTAGGGAAACATGTTCAAGACGTAATAATAGGAGGTAGCTTCCTAAACTTAATACCCAAAGGATATGCAACAAAAGAAAAAATAGATAAATGGGGACTTCTCAAAATCAAATTGTTCTGCATCTCAAAACACTGTCAAAAAAGTGAAGAGGCAGCCGAGTCAATGGGAGAAAATATTTGGAAATCACATATTGGATAAAGATTTGATTTCCTGTATATACGAAGAAATTACACAACTCAACAAGAAAAGAACAAACAACTCAATTATAAAATGAGCTAAAGATATGATAGGCATTTTTCTGAAGAGCAAATACAGATGGCTCAAAAGCATATGAAGAGATGCTCATTTTCATTGGCTATACAGGAAATGCAGATCAAGACTACAATGAGATATCACCTCACACGTATAAGAAAGGCTGTTATTAAACAAACAGGAAACTATAAATGTTGGAGTGGATGTGGAGAAACTGGGATACTGTATTAGTTAGGGTTCTCTAAAGAAACAGAATTAACAGGGAACAGAATCAAAATTCATGAAAGTGTCTCACGTGACCGTGGGAACGCAGAGACCAAAATCCACAGGGCGGACTGGGAAGTCAACGATTCGGATGGAGGGTCTGGACGAACTCCACATAATTCTATGAAGCCGATCAGGTTGGGGTTATAGTAAGTCAGAACACAGGTGGAAGGAAGACAGTGTCTATATTTTAGAATCACACGTAGTGTTTGAGAACAAAGGCAGAAAGGTTTATTTGGTCTGGAACTGAAATTTTCTGTAGCACATAATCTAACTCAACCTATTTGTATAGCTCATTTGAACAACTGAAACAAAGAGCCTGGAATAAGAAAGAGGCTCACCAGCTGAAGCAGGAAGAGAGGCTGTCTCTTCTGAATCCTCCTTAAAAGACTCCCAGTGATTAGATTGAGCATCACTCATTACGAGAAGACACTCCCCTTGGCTGATTACAAATGGAATCAGCTGTGGATGCAGCTGACCTGATCATGATCTAATTCTATGAAATGTCCTCATTGTAACAGACAGGCCAGCACCTGCCCAATGAGACAAATAGGTACCACCACTTGGCCAAGTTGACACATAAACCTGACCATGACAGACACTTACACACTGCTGGTGGGAATGTATAATAATGCAGCCTGTTTGGTGGTTCCTTAGTAAACTAAATATTGAGTTGCCCTATGACCCTGCACTACTTGATATAGCACTACTTGATATATACCCAGAAGAGCTGAAAGCAGTAACCCAAACAGACATCTGCATACTGCTGTTCATAGCAGCATTATTCACAATTGCCAAAAGATGGAAACAAATGTCCATCAACAGATGAGTGGATCAACAAAACGTGGTATATACATATGATGGAATATTAGGCAGCAATAAAATGAAGTCCTGAAGCACATGACAAGATGGATGAGTGTTGAGGATATAATGGTGAGTGAAATAAGTCAGACACAAAAGGATAAATATTGTATTATTACACTTTTATAACCATGGTAAAGGTAAAATCGGAGGCTTATAAAGCAGAATATAGGGGACTTAGAGATACGTAGATGCTAGATATGGGTGAAGAGTTAGCTAATGAAGTTGAACTCAAGTTTAAGGGAATAGATAAAAGTGAAGGTGTTTCTCTAGTGGGTCTGTATGTTACATTACCATATTGAAGATGAACAAGATTGAAAAGGATTGTATAGACCTATGTGTCCCACTGATTAACACTAGAAATAAAAATTAGTTCTTGTAAGAATTACTTCAAAGATATGATTCATGTACAAAAGTGTTTAAGTCCAGTGAATGGGGGAAAATTGCTATTGCATGCTATGGGCTATGTTCAAAAGGAAAACATCATCATTATCACAGCAACAGCAGCGGTAAATAATAAGAGGGAGGGACAACAATTAAGAGGAGGTTTAGATTCCCTGTTTGACAAAGGTGTGTTTATTGATCATCTTTCTCTTGGGAACAATGAAATTATCTAAAATTGAGAATGTGGATGGACTATGGACTTTGGGCATTGCACATGATGACTTATGAATGCAGGTGGCTGAAGGATGCACTCACTGAGAAGCAGTTTGACTAACGATGGTGTATACTTATGAACAAATGTTGTGCTGCTACAAAAAGGAACAAAGTCATGAGGCATGCAACCATGTGAATGAACATGTGGGACATTTGATGAGGCAAAAGAAGCCAGAAATAAAAGAACAACAATGGTATGTTCACCTTTAGAAAGTGCTTATAAGAGAACAAGGGCCAATATTTCAGACTTTTAGAGTGGACACATTAAGACCGGAGTGATAGTTATTATTTCTGGATTTCAAGAGGCTGTTTTAAATCTGATATTTAGAGATAAGAATGAAGCTGATCAGGTTGGGGTTATAGTAACTCAGAACACAGGGGGAAGGAAGACAGTGTCTATATTTTAGAATCACACATAGTGTTTGAGAACAAAGACAGAAAGGTTTATTTGGTCTGGAACTGAAATTTTCTGTAGCACATATTCTAACTCAACCTATCTGTATAGCTCATTTGAACAACTGAAACACAGAAAGCACAGGATGAGATAAAGGTCCTTTAACCCTGTACAGATTATTGTAATGCCTAGATACATCCTAGAGTATATTAAGCAGATAAACAAAATATTGGCAAAGTCCCTTGAGGGATAGGAGAAAGAATATGGAAGTATTAAACCTTACCATCAGGGAATCCCATGATACTCTGTCAAATATTAGGGACATCAAAATCAATAGGCCATGCCTTAAATCCTGAGGTTTACTCATGGGAAGCTTATGTAGGTGGCAAGAAGCTTAGACTACCTATAGGCATGCCTAAGAGTTACTTCTGGAGGACCTCTTTTGTTGCTCAGATGTGGCCTCACTCTCTCTTAGCCCAGTTCTGCAAGTGAAATCATTGTCCTCCCACCTACATGGGACACGACATCCAGGAGTGAAAGTTTCCCTGGCAACGTGGGATCGATAATTCCATTCTGACCAAAAGGGGGAAAAGAAGTGTAATTCATAAAGTATCAGTGGCAGAGAGAGTTCAAATAGAGTTGAGAGGCTACTCTGAAGGTTTCTCTTACATAAGCTTCTGTTAGACCTTGTTACCTATCATAGCCTGCCAAAACCCAACCAGCACCATTCTAGCCAACCCTAAAGAATACCTAGAGCAATATTTAAGATTTCATAAGGGCTCTATGTACTAGGGTTACTTTCCAGAGACCTACAACCTCCAGATGGGTCCCTGGTCCAGATAAATACTGAAACCTTGAAGGCCCAGCCCCTCCAGAACATCAGATAGTTCCATTTCCCTACCCCATATTAGTGACAGACCTGTTCAATATGAAAAATTTAGAATGGCTATAGCCCGAACACTCCTAAAGAGAGGGATGGAAAGATCAAAGGTGATGGAGGAGTTATACGGTGAAGACAGGATTTAACAAATGAATATGAAAACGGAATCATTAAATTGATATCTCTTTTAGTCTCCAGTATCTTAGAGCAGCTAAAAGTAAAAACCTAAAATTATGGAATTGTAACCCATGTCAAACTATGAAATATGTTCTACAACTAATTGTGCTGCTGTGCTTTGAAATGTATTGCTTTTATATGTATATAAATGTATACATGTTATTTGTCACAAAAAAGGAAGGAAAAAAGTTGATTTTGATAATAAAAAATATTTAAGCCTCTAGCCTCTTATATTTTGCAGCAGCTAGAACGAAAAATCTGAGAGGATCTTATGGTAGCCCATGACAAACTGGGATCTGCCCTATAACTACTTGTTGAAGAGTGCTTCAAAAACCATTGCTTTTTTATTTCTTGCTTTGTATGTATGTTTTACTATATAATAAAAGAGTTTAAAAAATTAGATGAAACTTTATAAAGGTTTCATTTGTTCCTGGCAACAAACTTTTAAATGGAGTGTCTATTTCACTCATATTTTATGTAATTATTGATGTTTTAATTTAAAAATAGCATCTGGCTATTTTTTTCAAAATTTCCCTTGTATTTTTTGATCTTCTGTTGCTTCTTTCCTGTTGTCGAAGTTATATAATTTTTTTTACTATACCATATTTTTTGTCTATGGGTTTTTTAACCATACTTCTTTTGATTTTGCCCATGATTGTTCTAGGGAAGTAATTCTCACACTGAGGTGATTTTTGACATCCCAGGGACATTTGGTAATG